>JBBYHM010000007.1:713063-727294 GCA_038381775.1 Adansonia rubrostipa
ATATAATTCTGATTTGTCTTTCCACTTTGTCCTATGGATATCCATGGAATAATGCAATAACTAAAACATTAATTTATAGCCACGCAAATGATCAGTTCAGTCAGGAAAGATACCTAAAAGTGGAGGGGACCAGACAATATAGCCGAATTTCGGTGACAGTGGGACTTGAGTTGAGATGTCCTAATCTTACAGCCTTCATGATTGTTGTCGACTTGTTTTAGACTAATACTATATTCAGCTGTCATGCTCATAGTCGTTAAGTTATTTGGTTGTAGTGACAATTTCCAACATGCATGTGCCAAGACCCAAAAATAACCTCGAGCTGCATTCAATTATATAAGAGTATCTTATAGAGATATATATATATATATATATATATGTATGTATGCATGTATGTATTTGTTCATCTTTTTCACCTTAAGAAAGATGCTGTGTTCAATTGAATTCCTAATATTTACATGGAATTATTCTTCAGTGAATTGTGAATCACTTTATTCTGCACCAAGCCAGTCCACCTCAGAGTCGTTTACAAACATTGCCTCCATTGGATCAAATCTTTGCAAATTAATTCAAAAGCACCTTTACTTTCCGGGACCTTCGCAAGTTTGTCTCAGATTGGAGCTGACTGAGCACTACAATTTAATGTGCTAAAGAGGGAGAATATATGGCACATTAAAATGGTTAATGCATAGCGTTAGAATTTACCAATAAGTTTTTTTCTACCATTGATATCGACTGACGACCATTCACCGTTGCAGAAGAAAAAGAAACAAAACTAAATTAAATTAAAGAATAAAAAAGGAAAAGGAATGTAATACCTTCTTTTATCTAAGATAAAGTGGAAGAACCAATGGCAGCAGACAACTGAAAAAGTTCAGAATTTTCCTTTTAGAACTCTTTTTTTTTGCATGTGGAGGAATGCAATAGGGGTTTCCCTCAACTCTTGTTAGGTCCCTCCGCATAACAAACTCACGAATATGGAAAGATTGATCATGGAGGAATTTTTACAATGATGCTGAATTTTTTTAAAAGCCAATCACTTCAAATCACCGGTATCTGACATTTTGAGATGGTGGATATATTGGACCATTAAAATAAAAGATATGGCAAGGCAAGGCATGGCATATTGGCTTTGCGGAAAACTGACATTAAAGGTTTATTCAAATCTTGGGGCTCAGAATTGAAACGCACGCTCATAAATGATATTGTGATGATAAAATGGAATTATTTGTAAATGTACTTTCAAGAGATGCTGCAATGAATATGGAAGAAATAATAACCGGAAGTAATTCCCCTACCAAACGAAGAGCACCCGAATAACATACAGTAATTATTCGAATTAACATTACGAAATAGAAATAGATCATTACATGCTGGAGAGCTATAATCCGAAGCCAAAGAGCACTTGAAACATAGGAAGCTACACAGAGTACACAATACAGACAGTTCATGACTAGAGACTACTGATTTGAGCCAATTTTATTGTTTCAGTGTGATACTGAAAGTTACTTTAATAATTTTAATACAAAGTCTGATAGGGTTTCAGCAAAGGTATCAGCCCACCACCCAGATGGAGGGACATGACTTCATTGGTGGAACCTACCAGCTTTCCACCAATGAAGACAGCTGGAACAGGCCCGTTGTTATTACAACCCAACCTCATGAGGGCTCTTTCCATTTCCCTGCCATCAGGGTCTTGGTCGATCTCATGGATCGTGGGGGTTACCCCAAGCTCTTGAAATAGGATTTTGACTGCGTAACACATGCAACACGAGCTCTTGCTGAATAGCACCACCCCTTTCTCCGAGGCCAATCTCATCACCTTGTCCATGCTGAAAATCCTGATTGACAATGTTTGCTCAATATGTGCAAAGCTCACAGGACAAAGAAAATGGTTTTTAAGTTTTGGAGAAGCCCCTTGGTTCTTTAGATTTCACTTAAAGCATAAAGACCATCGGATAGAATTCAGATTGCACTCGATCCAACAGTAGCGGGAGGTTGGACTTTTAGAAGCTGAAGTAGGAAAGAGAGAAAAGGGTTCAAAGCTTAAGGTTGTTGGAATTTAAGCTCTCATACTTGAGTATTTATAGGGACAGCATAGAGCAGACTCTTTAGTTTGAAACAAGAACATTGAAAAGAAAAAATGTGCTTACCTAGATGCTAAAACCTATAAAGTTACTGTATGCGATAGGGACTACTGTGTTTCCATTGACTTAACAAGTTGGCTAAAGCAAATTTCGGCTAAATATTGCTCAAACCATATTCAAGGTGATTGACTGTAACTCTGTAAGCCCGAACCTGATACAAATACTTCTGAAAATAAGTAGTTCAAAAAAATAATCAAGTGGCAAGGTTCATGCAAACTTGATTAAGCGACCTACGTGTTTAGCCTACTAACCATATGTATTCCACCTTTTTGATAGATTTTATGAACATGAATACTTTCTAATTTCTAATCAAGATGTAACAAAAGTAGAAAATTCCGAGGCTAGCTTGTCAATTTACACCAGATTCTAACAATCGCCTCCTTTGAATCCTTATGCAGAATTGCGAATGAGATTTCGAATGTGATGGCTTTCAGCGTGGCTGTAATTCTTGCTATTGCGCCCCCCACAACTTCCATGATTCTTCCCACATGTGAGCACTCATGTAGGCTCACTTAACTATGTAGCGCTGCTGCTCTTAGTGATAGCAACCATCACATGTGCGAGTAAGCATGCCTGTGAATGGCGAATGGTCACACGACAGCAACTCTTCCTTCATCAACGGTGGGGTAGGATTCTCCATTCTCTTGCTATCATTTACAGCAAAGAATAAAGTAATTGGCTTTACAAGAAGCGAATATTGTAGAAGAGTATCAATGAGATAGGTACAGTAAAGGGTGGAAAATTCTGAATAATTAACATATGATATTTTTATGTATATATATCCATAACCACAGAAATGTTTGTGAACGTGGATGGATATCCATGCATCTAGGAACTTCCATTCGTTATAAAAAAAGTTTAAAAAAAAACCCTAAGTTTTTGGACTTTAATGGAAGATTAAAAGTTCCAGCATCACCTTCTTGTCTTTCAGATAAGGCCACATATACACATATCAGTCGATGTCATTAACAAACTCGCCTACTGATAACACTATTATTTCGTACGCCAAGTCTAGTCAATGGGGTGACAGGACCATAAAGTAAGGAACCAACTAATTGGTATCAGTTTTAGTATTAATTAGCACCTTAAAAAGAAAAGCAAAGACAATCTGCAATGTCATTCCTAAGGAATTTCATCCCCTTTTTTGTAAGTGGATGAGTTTTCAACTGGAACATGTTTGATTACCAGAAGAAAGAGCCATGAATTTTGGTTGTGGAAACTTTATTCTATTACAGTTTAGCTTTTCGTAGGAGAGAAAATTTTAAAATATTCTTCATTGGGAACTCCCGTCTGAACCTAAATCGGATTAAAGGCCAGGCATTTAGGTTTGTTTCTGATAATGGTAAAGAATCCTACAAAGTGAAATGCCTCATTATATGTATCAATTCATAAATATGTTTCATTATGTGTTATCATATCCATGGACGAAGCAGCCACAGTAAATGTTTAAGATACTATGTACTATTAATTATTTAGGCTGTTTTCAAGAAGTGTCATGTTTTTCATACAATTTATTGCAGGTGGTACTCGAGATAAAGCAATGCCTCTAAATCAACATTTTCCTTTTCAACAAGGTACTAGATATTTTTTTTCATAGCAGTAGTAAAGTTTGCCAACTTGAGTAGGCAAACCAGATGGGCCTTGCATCCATGAGCATTTATTTTGGTAAGCCATCTATATGAAAGGGTCGGGCATCCTTTGCCGAGCCCCGACCCTACAATCTTCCACCTTCGAGCACAGCTGGGCCTGAATCACACACCTAGCTTTTCTTAGAGCCGACTCCATGTCGCTCCCACTAGGATCTTGGTCCAACTCATGAATTGCAGGGCTTGCACCAAGCTCATAAAAGAGTGTCCTGATGGTATATATAGCTCAAGGAACATGAGCTCTTAGTGAATATCAGCAGCATCTTCTATGCCAGATCTTTTACTCAACAAGCTGCGGTCGTCGATCTTGTTAAGAAAGGAAACAGATGACAAGGCTTTAGTATAGGAAGCTTATATGTGCTAAGGCTTAGCTCTTATGGACATTGAGATTTCATCATCACTTATTTATAAGGTCCGGCGAGAGAGGGAATCTATCAAAAAAGAAAAAAAAAAAAAAAGAACACTTTCGGCTCTGGTTGGTAGCATCACAAATAAATATAAAATATCATTACAAAAATGATTTAAATGCAATAAGGGACAAAAGAATGACATTTTAGTGATATCAAACAATCGTACGGATAATACATTAGAATTTTTTTTTTCTTTTTCACTTTTTTAGGAATGTCATTAAACTTGATAAAGTAATGCTGTCTTAGATCAGTTGATTCTTGAATTGCATGTGATTTAGTATGCTTAACATGATATCAGATCCCAAATTCTTATCTATTATTCTTGCATGGTACTCTTATTTGTTATTTCTTCCGAATTTATCTGTCTGGATGAGGGGCCATTAAAGTGGGATCATATCTGAAATAGAATCACTACTTTTCTCTGAGATTGAGACATCGTTTTTATCTGCAAAATTTTTAAGTAGTATGACAACGGTAATGACAGAAAATGGTTCTTTCACCCACCATCAAAATGCCATTTTTCCATTCCCACTTTGATGCGTTGGTCCATCCTCATATAAAAAATTCATGTTATATAAATTATCAAGAACGATGATAACGGATTTGGGGAAAGCAAAATGTCAAGAAGAAAGTAACGCATGCACAAAAGGAAAGATCAGTAATATCGGCAACAAAATTTCAACATCTAAATGGCTTCCTTTTCTTTTTAGTGACCCCCGAGTTAGCCATAAAATTGATGGCTCAAAGCGGCAAATAATTTTTACATTTTAAATGACTCTAAAATGAAATGGCAAAATCTTTAGAGAAAATTATCTCACAGTTCATTCTCTTAATTCTTTTTTATTAGCTTCAAGAACACATTTGTTTTCATTTAGATTAAATATATATATATATATATATATATATACATATATATAAACCTTAAATAAATTAGCTTTGTGCTGTCATAGGGTGGGGGAATATTTAGAGGCTTATCCATCCCTATAAATTGAAGGTCCTTGCAAAGATGGCCAAGGCCAATACACTTTAGCAACATTTGAATGAAAAAGGGAAAAAAAAAAAATCTAAAAAGAACCTAACCATGAACTCTCCGAATCTTCATTTGGCTAGGCAGGCAGTAGGTGCATCTTCTGCTTTGTTCTGCATCATCTCTTTAGCATGCAATTATCCTTGGTTTTTTTTTTTTTTTTTTTACTAGCAAGTCTCACCACATGACGAACACTGCTCACTCTGATTATCATACACATGCATGCATCAATACATACATACATACATATATATATATATATATTTAAATGTGCGTGCATCATCGACATTTCGATATAGAAATAATTAAGTTCCATCATCATATGCTTGTCATAGCAACGATCATTTCTTGCATTGGGAAATATTCATAGCTTTGGTCGTCCATGACATGGACATATATATTCATATATTATTAATTATGTAATATTTATGCCAAAATGGTCGACTAAATGTTTTTAAGCAATTCTCATTCTTAATTCTTAGGATGATATTATCAAATGGATCAGTAGAATTTATATTAACTCAAGCAAACAGTTGGAAATAGTAAAATTCCATTAGTTAAAAAAGTCTTGAATTTATTCTAAATAATTCATATAATTATTCTTAAAATTCAGTTGTCAAAATAATTGAGTGAAGCTTAGCCAGTAAAATAGAGGTCAGCACTAGCAGTGCATTTGGGCCACTCTTCAATGAATTTTACCACTACGGGCTTTAACCACTATAAATGTATTGAAATGAAAAATGGACTTTCAGCCCAAAGTTTAAATGTCTATCTTAGCCCAATAAGCAATTTTCCCTTTCACATTTTCCGATTTTTAGCTCAGGAGACAGCATACAACAGAAATATATTTATATGGTTTTTTTTTTTAAATAAAAAGTTCTCTGCTCTTCTCTCCGAAGGTTTATTTTTTTCCGCTGCATTTCGTTTACTGGTTTGGTTATTCTAGAAATTCGAAGAAAACGAAAGAGAATTATAAAAGGAATGTCAATTGTAGGTTTTAGTTGCTTTGCATTTTTTTAGCTAAGCTTCAATTCTGACACGCGCTTTACCAATTATGAACGTAATTTTCAATTTTGAGTTTCCTGTTACCCATAGTAGCTAGGGTTTTACATCAGATTGGGTTTTCATCTCATGTTAATTAACTGTTTGATTATAAATAACAAAGTGGGATTTCTGTTGCTAGTTGCTGTTTAATTTCAATTTAGTTCATATTTGAAAGGAATAAATTGAGGGTTGTTTTGTTTTATACTTTGCTTTTTAGGTGAGAGTTGAATTTAGGATTCTATCCAATCTGTTGCTTTGCTCACATGGGAAATTTCATAACTAGAAACAATTATAAGAATTTTAGCAAATGCATGGCTTTAGAGTTCCAGAAAGAAGTTGAGTATCTAAGCATTTTTTTTTTTTTTTGGCACTTGGTTTAATGGAAGTAAGAGCTAGAACGAGAAGTTTATGTTCGCAAAAATGTCAGTTGTCGTCATAGACAGGTAGATAATCTATGTTATTTTGTAACTAACCATGCCCATATTCGGAAAGCTGAAATCATAAAAGGCTATTGAACTTGTTTTGATGCATCCTTGTGGCTTAAACAAGCATACCTGTTGTTTTGATTTTAGCATATTCTTTACATGTCACTGCTATTTTGAAATTTAGCAAGTTGGATGTTCTTTTTTCTATTTTTCCCCTTGTATTTTCAAGTTCAAGGTTACCATTTCCTCTATCCATGTTATCATCTAACAGATTTTTAGGTGTGCTTAGATGGCACATGTTCATGAAATAGATGGCAAAACCATGTGAACGAATTTTGCCCTATATACATCTCAAAGCAGGAAACTTGTGATGAAATGCTTTCTCGGCACAGGTAATACAATCATCTTTAATTTAAATGAAGTCCCCACTTTTTTTTGGAGACAGCAGAACAAAAAAAGAATGAAACAAACCAAATGATTATTCTAGAATATTACTATAAAATAAGGCTGACATGTGAATGTTACGATGCCCTGATTTGGTAAATGTATTTTGGACAAAAAAAAAAAGCTACATTTTACTTGCTAGGATTAGCCCATTGCATGTTTAGATGAGATTAGTTTTTTTCAACTTTAATTCTATCTCTTTCCCGCTCTATAATACTTATTTTATTCATCTTATTTCGCAGGAAAGAAATATCGTAGCTGCAGAACAAGGAAATTGAGCTGAAAAAGGTAGCGGCAAAGGGTAGCAAGGCTGAACTGAAGGCTCAAAAGAAGCTGGTGCAGATTGAGGAAGAGATATCTCGGCTATCTGCTAATCTTAAGGAAAAGCATGCTGAAGAGCTTACTTCACAAGGCTACAGCAATAGTAATGGAAATGATAAACGCAATATTGACACTTTGGTGAAGGCTGTGTCTCTGTTGCGTGTTGCCCCTCAGCAGGATCACCCAAGGCCCAGCAAAGATGCAAGGTGATGAGAGAAAAGGGATCAGCAAGACACGGCTAGAGAACAACGAATTCAAGAAGAGCAGAGCAACATTGTGAGTGATAGAGTGATTGAAGATGAGAAATGGGTAGAAAACTCAAATACTTGGGATTCACTATTAAGGAAATAAAGCCAGATGAACACTGCCTTTAACGAGCTGTTGAAGATCTGCTGGCCCTTCTGCCTGGAGGTCCTTCTCCTTATAATATCAAGTGCTACGGGAAATGGCGGCTGCTTATATGAGGAAACATGCATCTGATTTTCTCCTTTTCTTCCTGTCCTAGAATATGGAAATTCCAACGATTCGCCAGCAGAGAGATTTGAGAACTACGGCAAAGAGATGGAGTCAACTGCTGCATAGGGAGGACAGTAAGAGCTCTGAGCTTGAACTCACTATCTGAGAAAACGTATCATGATATTTTGATGATCTTTTCCTAATGTGGAGGGAGTACAAATCTGATGGAGGGTCCAGTTCCTCTGCTGGGCCATCTGGTTGTCATTACCATAGGGCACGCCATTGGACTTGGAGAGCACTATAATTCTGTTTTCCCGAACTTGATAAGTATAATTTATTGATCTGTCAAAAGTTCCTATTATATGTGCGTGTTTATGATATGATGTTCTGAGGTAGCGAGGAAATGCTGGCTCTAAATCAAAATTTTGGACTTGGTTTTGATTGAAGCTAGTTGAAGCATTATTATCAAATCTTAATTTCGCATGACTTTGGTAAATGAGCTACTAGTAACGTTTTAGAAAAATGGTCCCAGCATATGACGGTGGGGGGCTGAACACAGGACTTAGCAGAAAGAAGGGCCCCGGCAGCTCAGATTAAAAAAAAAAATTTAAAGTTAATGCGTAATATTTGAATTTTTGAAAATCAATTCGATTCGAATTGAATTTCATTGATTTAGATTAATTTGATTCATCGATTTTTAAATAAAAAATATATTTTTAATATATTTTAATTTTTTATTAATTTAAAAAATAATATTATTTTTTAATTATAAAAAAATTTTAGTTGGATTCGTCAGAAAAAATTGAATCAACTAAATATTAATTATTAATTAAATCAAAATCAAATCTAGCACTGTAATTTAAATCGTTTTTTATCAGCCCTACCTAGCCTTTAGGACTAGCTGGGAGCAAAACCGTTACCAGGTTAATAAGGTACTAATACTATGATTAGGAAATTAGTCAACTTGCTTATCTATTATTTCTATCAACTAAATTGGAAAATAACAGGCCAATCCTATGGAATGACCATAAAAATGGAAAAGCAAAAAGAAAAAAAAAAAATGAAAACTTATGATTGAATCCCTCCCCAAAGTAGAATTCTAGAAAGGGATAAACAAAGAAAGAAGTGCAGGCCAAACCCTAGCGTCAACTTTTGCACGTCAGGCATGAAGGCAAGAAACATGGAATAGTTGAGGCACGTGGTCCAATTCCAAGCAAAAGATGAAAAAAACTGCACGATCAGGATATGCCATTGCCAGACACCCTCCCCCCCCCCCCGGGTCTGCTGTCCTGTCATCCTCATCTGGGAATTTTGGTGGCATGCGAAGATTCAGCTTGCAGTTCAAGATCATGATCAATCTAGAATAACTTGGATTTTCATCAACAAACAATAAAAAAATAAGATATGATCTCTCGTTTATCATATGTTTTTCCATCTTCTTATTATACTTGGAAATCTTCATAAACAAATGTTCTCCGAAATTTTACTCATTTTGCTTTGCTTCCAGAAAAAAAAAGCATTGTTTATCTTCTTTTAAAACCATTAATTCGAACAATCACTGATTCAAGAACCTCAATAAAATCCCTGTTGCGGTTGTGATGCCAGGAGCCGATTTCGCCAATTTTACTTTTTTTTTTATTGGCAAGTAATACTATATCTGCAGAAGAATCCACCAAAGTTGACATTCCCCAACTATCAGTTTCATTACCGTATATATATCCATATATATTTGTTATCCTCCTTGTCACTGTCTATGATCTCTTTCATGCAAATCGAATAATATATATCTGTGATGGAAGTATCGTCTAATGTAATGAACGATTCAGGAAAAAAAAAAAAAAAACCTTGAAAGAAAGCAGAAAAAATCTCAGTTTATGAACAAGAAAAAAAATCGATATCTTCACATATTCTTTGATAAATATTAGCAGCATGCGTATAGATCAATTCATGCAGGTTATGAATGGCAGGACTTTTATTCTAATCTATCTAAAAAGTCTAGTGAAAAAAATATTGTAGTAAACCCATAGTTTAGTTCATGTAATTTATAAAGTAACTTCTAAAAGATGATTTAATATTTTAATTTTAATATTTATAATTTTCTTCTTTCTGTATTTTCAAGTTACAATTTTTTTTAATAATAATAATAATAATAAAAAATAAATTATACGGTTAAGTGACCCTGGCCCTTCGCTTAATCTCGAGCCAGGGTTACGCAAGACCTTTTTTCTTTTTGTATGGAAGGCATATTCTCCTGGCTGCCGATATATATACGTGGTGATATCTGGTACGTACGTACTCAAAGATTTATATACGTACAACTACTTTTACTTGCACTCAGATAAGTCAAGAGTCTTTGATGCTATATTTCATCAGACACAGAAGAAAAGCAGACGGCATCATCATACCGGTGATTCAAATTGGTAGATTTAAAGTTCCCAGGATAAAGTGATTATGGATCGATCGAGTTGTTCTAACATGGAGAGAGAGGTGATATCAAGTTCTAGAAAAATTAAAAAGGAAAAATCTCTGTGTCTATATATTCTCTTTTGAAATGAGAATATATTCTGAGTTAATAAATTAACACCAAAAACTATGCAGAAATGATGATGATAATATAGGCTCACATCACATCAGATCGATGATGAGATGAAACCAAATATATCATTCTTGATATTTGTAGTTCCTTGAAGAACTTTACCTATGAAAAAGTCAAAAGACTTTAAGAAAAAAGTAATTTATTATTAATAGACCTCGTGATAATATCTAGTGGAGTATCAAGACAATAAGAAAGTTCTAAATTTGCATCCTGTACAGCTAAAGAACCATTACATTTGCATGCAGTCCATTGATTGGTCTTATTTGGAATTTGGACTAGCAAGAGCAAAACATTAGTATTATCCAATGAGGATTGGGTGGCATTGCTTTTGATTTTAATATTGTACAAGCTAGATAACAACCACCGGGTTTTGACAATTTAATCAAAGTTGAGGGCAAATTGACCAACGATGTCTTTTAATTTTTCTAAAATCCAGCAGCTAAATCACCGAAAGTTAGTAGTATAGAATTTGGAAGTGGATTTTCTCACAAGCTTTCCGGGTCACTTATTTGCATTAGTCAAATTGCAGATAAGAGGCAAAGATATGTTAAGAATCCTAATCTCGCGATTAGCCAACCCTTTACTGTTGATAATTCATGCACTCCAAATAGTTTTAGTAAAATGTTAACCATTCTTTTTTTTTTTTATCTTTTTAAAAAATTTAAATGATAATATTCAAATTTTAAATATATTAAATTAATTAAATTAAATTCTATCCTTGTTTTGATGCAATAGTATATAGACTTTTTGGGTGCACAGAGGCATTTTTCATTTATTGTACTAACCGACAGCTGGATGCCTAATTGATATTAAATCTAAACTTTTCCATTTCTCAACCTAAATCATATGTCGATGACTATTATAATTTTAGGCATTTCCCAATAGTTTACTGCACTAACAATGGGGCTCCATGTGGAAGAATATCTCAGCTTCAGTGCGTTCTTTCCAGGAATAAACATGCAATGTGTTGAGAAGAAGAAGATAATGTTGTGGGTCATCAAGGCATCTTCTTCTTGCTTCTTGTACGGTCATTACTTTTGATGCTGATAATAGAAAGGAGGTTGCTTTATAGTAAGCATCTTTTTTTTTTTTTTTTTCCAATTTTCTCCTTTTCCTTCTCTTTCTCATGGCTTTCAGTTTTCTTGAATCGAAACTTCAGCGAATCTTGCTATGATCAAAAGGAAAAAAAAAAAAAAAGGAAAGAAAGAAAAAAGAGATAAACCCAACTTTTTTTTTCCCACTTCAGCAGAGATGCCGCAAGAAGATAGAGAAGAATAGGTAGTTCTAGGTCGGGAAAATACAATGGGGAAAGCAAGAATTGAAACTTCAGCGAATCTTGCTATGATCAAAAGGAAAAAAAAAAAAAAAAGAAAAGAAAGAAAAAAGAGATAAACCCAACTTTTTTTTTCCCACTTCAGCAGAGATGCCGCAAGAAGATAGAGAAGAATAGGTAGTTCTAGGCTGGGAAAATACAATGGGGAAAGCAAGCAGGAAAATAATAAAAAACCAGAAAGGGTTAGTTACCTGGACGTAGACTTTTCAACTTTGGGCACGAACACAGAACATGAAAAATAATTATAATATAATATAATATAATATAATATAATATAATATAAATTATTAATATATTAGTGAAGAAATATCTAGTGGTTTATGCATGGGTTAATGCTATCCGAACAGAAACACATTGGTCTATTTTCACTTCTCGAGTATGTTAAGGATATTGCAGTCATTTTAAACGTATTTATTCTCACGTGTTGTGTATTATCATACTATTAATGCAACTTGTTAGTACTAAACGCTGGAAGATAGAGCTGTCTTTATCAACTTAATCATCAAATCCAAGGGGCAATACAGGAATGATGATATTTTAGATTATTTTATTCCTTTTCAACATCTGTTCATGGACGGTATAAGTAGGTCTCCAAGGTTTGGCTAGCTCCTCATCAGGGCTAAGCAGTTTAAACGTCTAAAGTTTCCAAAGAAGCTTCATAGCACTCATCTCATTACCAAATACTCTTCTGCAGCATAACAATGGATGTTGTTGCAAGGATGGTTGTCGACAGGCCAGTGGTAATCTTTAGCAGGAGCACTTGTTGCATGAGCCACAGCATCAAAACTCTCATAAGCGACTTGGGGGCTAATCCTACGGTTTACGAGCTGGACGAAATCCAGAACGGACAACAAGTTGAAAGGGCACTGCAGCAGATGGGATGCAAGCCCAGTGTACCAGCCGTGTTCATAGGGCAGCAGCTCATTGGTGGTCCTAATCAAGTCATGTCTCTCCTAGTCAAGAACCAGCTTGCCCCGTAGCTCAGAAGGGCCGGAGCTATATGGATTTGAATTGAAACAGGAAGTTAACTTTCTATAAACTCAAGTTAAACAGTTAACACCGTGCTATACTAAACAATCTCAAATAAGTGATAAGGTTTTTAAATCTGGTTTTTCTTTTAGGTTTTTGTATTACTGTTAATGTCTACATATTTTTGCTGAGCATCCTTGTGCACCGTTTTTGGGGCCAGGCAGGGTCATTAGTATTTTTCTTCTACTAAAATTTAGGTAAAACTTGTATTTTAACTTGCTCATGTAATATCCCTTTGTCTATGCTAAATAAAGGTTTGTCTGTTATTATGTGCTGCATTTAGTTGCTTGAACCTTGACTTGGCATTATAGTTTCATTATGTCCTGGGAACTCTAGCACATGTAAATTAATTTGGGCCTCGGTTATCAATTTCGACCGTGCTAATTAATTTCATTTTCCGAGTAGCTAGCTAGTCTGATCATGTAGTAAATAAGGAAGGATTATATAGTTTTTCTTTCTTGGCTCAGCATCATGTCCCTTAATTACATAATTATCAGTTCCAGATACTTTTGAATAATGATTAAAAAGACCTAAATAAGCAGTAATTGATAAAGCAATGATCACCTTAAAGATGAAAAAGATTGTTTGCCTCAGGTTGACGCTAATGTTAGTTCAAGAGTTCAGGATGATGAATTGAACAAGAAAATCTGGAATATACGGGGCGAACCAAGTGATATGATAAAATATAAAAAACAACGTCTAGTCCAGCTCAAGGTGTCCGAACAAGAGCCAGCATCAAGGAAAACCGTGGGAGATAAATTTACATCTTTTCAAATCATAATCACTTTAGTAAAAGAATAATTTAGATCCGGAAGATGAGTTATCCTGGAGTTGCAAATGCTTTTTTAATTAGCTTATTTGTTTCAAGAGAATCTATTTCAATCTTGAATATGGGGAAAGCACCAAGAAAGATGAGCAATTTGTCATATGTTTATAGCTATTATCTTTAGCTTTGAAGGGCCATGATTTAGCATCAAAATGTTGTCACACCAAGCAGCTAGGATGCATCAATCTCACGTCGAGACATCGTATATTTCAATAAGTCATTTTGTGAGAAGAAGATAATGTTTGCAAATGATAGTGACATTAAAATTAACCTTTAATTCTCTATGTGTTACAGTGATCATTAATCTTACATTGAGGTATTGTACAACACAATAAGCTATTTTTGTAAGCAAAAGATAAGGGTAACACGTTATAGTAGTGTCAAGAGTCAACTTTTTTTATTGTTCTATTTCATACCAAACATCCCAGCGCAAGTAGGTAGAGTTAGTCTATGACAAGGGTCTTGTGTTGATTAGGGGTGTAAAAGAGCTGAGATGAGTGAAACACTTGAAGCTTAGGCTTGACTTG
>JBBYHM010000007.1:733913-753774 GCA_038381775.1 Adansonia rubrostipa
CATATGTCACCACCATCCTTGATTACTTTAGTCCATGAACCCAGTCTTTTTTATTCTCCATCTTTCATAATATATTACTATAATTTTTCTTAAATATTTTAAAATAAATTTAATATAACAAATAAATTTTATCATTATATTAATTTTATAAATATCATAAAATTTTAAATTTTCATTTAAAATATTTTTAATGATCATTTTTCTTATCTCACTACTATAACAACTTTTGTATACAAACACATATCATATTATTAATTTTAATCTTACTTTTACAATATTTAATTTCATTATTATAATAATAAACTTATTAATATCGTTATTTTTAATTTTATAAAAATTAATTTTACCGACCCACCCAAATAGAGTCTAAGTCGGATAGATTGTCATATCATACTATGTACCAAAAGAGTAAGTAAGGTACGTCAACGTAAAAAAGAACAAAAAATCCTGAACTATATTAAGTATAGGCGCTACGTAACCCAATAAGTCAATTTTGCAAGAAAAAAATTGTTGATTTGAATCATGAAAGATATCCCGTCGAGAGACAAAATTTTACCGACTCTACAGGTACGAAAAAAAAAAAAAAAATCTTGAACGTGCTAGGCAAAGCTACCGGTGACATTAAAAGTCCCACGCGGGCTTATGATTATATAGCCCATTTTTCATGTAGTTCGCTCGCGTGCAAGATTGGAAAGGCTGCTACCTCCAGGGTCTAGCTTTTAAACAAAAATTTTGCTTCATCCGGCGACTCTTTCCTGATTACAAGTAAAAAAAATTCGAGTTAAGTAGATATATTTTTATTTAAATATGAATTTTTCCAAACGTTAATTAATATTATGCAAATATAAGTACTTGTGCAACAATGTATTTCTTCTTCGTTTTGGAGATGAACCAGAGTTTCAATCTACAAAAAGAAGTTAATCCCAGTTTCAAGAACAGGTTCAAATCGGTTTTGCCAACTACCCTTGGATTTGTAAAAATATTCTTCTCAGTTTAAGTATTAGCCTTCACGGCTGATTAGTTTAGATTCATCTAAGACAAGCAAAAGAAGCCTCCGAACGAGCTTCATAGCACCATATATTACCCAATTTACCTATCTCCTTTGTGTAACCAAGGAGATCTTCAGCAGCAGCAGTTATTGCATGTGCCATACCATCAAGAGCCTTGACATTAGACTTGATAGTTCATACATTCTTATCATATTTATGCCTTTTGTCATGCCATAATCATGTTTAAAATATTTTATATTTATATAAATCTTGAGACACATACTCTTGTCATTTATTTAATATTTTCTACATGTTATATTCGTATAATTATATTTAAAATTATCAAGTTTACTCGAAATCGACCTTGGGGTAAACCATACTTTATATGAGCCCGACCAGATTCCAAACGTTGAGCAAATTTATAAGGCGCAACGGCAGCTGGGGTTCCAACCCATTGTAGCAGCTATATTCATAAGGCAACAGCTCACTGTAAGTCTTCACCATCAGTATATTGCCCATCCATGTAGATCATCAGCTAGGCTCATTGCATACAAGGCACGAGTAATATGAATATGAATCAGAAGTACTTTCTCAAGTCAGCCCTGATGCCGGCCGGGTTGCAAAACAAAATATAAACATGTCTATCTATTTTTCATTTTGGCATGATAAAATGAATACCGATTAATGATTTTATAAACTTCAGAGACTGGAGGAGCCTCCTCACCTAGTAAACTTTCTTGGGAAGGTAGGGTCCTCATGTAATATCGCTTGCCTATGCTTTGAATTACATGCGGCGTTTAATGGCACAAACGCGGATTCAACCTGATGGTACACTCCATAGTATGGAAACGTCCACAAAGAATAAAGAATCAGAAACAGCAACTCACTATAGAAAATTCAGGGTCGCTTAGCAGACGTATGGCATTGGCAGTTTCCCAAAGTTTTAAGGCCAAGAATTGTAAGAGGGTTAAGATACAGACAGAAGTTAACTGGAAAAAAGATACCTGCTAGGATCAAATTCAAAGCAGATAGCCGCATAATGATATGAGCATTATTCCATTTCTTCCCAAGGATAATAGTCAGCTTTTAGTCATCAAAAAGCGGAGCCTATATTACTCCGACTTTTCATTTTTCTTGAAGAACCTATATCTAAAATATATTAAAATATGAGTATGGAGGCACTATCCTCCACATATATGGAAAAACTTAGAAAGAAATAGAAAATACCCATGTCAAACACTCATCCTTGAGTCCAAGAAACATTAAGCACACCTTTGGTGTACAATTATTCATAACAAGTTCAGATCAAAAACACATGAACTAGTAAAAACCAAAACAGGTAAAAATATCTAACGTCTGCCAAGATAACCACATGATGTCTATAGAAGACACAAGAGAGAAATTCATCTTGCCAGAAACACTGATAATATTTCATAAATACTTAAAACTAAACAAGGAGTCGCATTGGTTTTGTACATCCTGTTTTACAGATCTTAACTACAATATATAAGAGGATTTTCTACTGTATCTGGAAGAATAGGCCATTAACAAAAAATGAGCCATTTTGTCCAAGTTTATTTTTTTGAGCTATCTAATCTTTAATTAGTCTACACCAGAAAAGCACTGAAAGGAAAATTCAAAACTTTATTATTCAGAACTGATAGCAAAGTCTAAAATACCGAAATAAACACCAAGCAAAAGTTTTTTGCTTTGCACATTCTCTACAAAATTCCTTCCATCAATCATCTATTGAAAAGAATATGGCGGCATGGTGATTGTTCACCTATGAATAAAATCTTTCAAAACGCCGTTTCTTTGCTCCACAATCGCATTCCTCCGCCAATTCTCAACGGCTCTACGAACCGTAGCGTTTGCCTCCCGAATTTCGTCAGCGGAGAATTTGTGCTCGATGATTCCCAAGGGTCCAGGTTGTAACACCTTGATTACAGTTTCCATTTCTTGCTCCAATTGCCTGGAAAAGAAAAAAAGCATGTTAGAATATTCAATATTTTCGAGACTCGGAAACCCTAAAAAAAAGGAGATTCAAGGCTGAACATTTTAGTACCGAAAGAGCTTCGGAATCGGCAAAACGTTGCCCAACTGAGAAAGAGAGACCCGCATTTCGTTGGCACTTAAATCAGAAAGAACGTAGGGCCAAGTAATAGATAGGGAATTTTTCCGCCTCGGCTCGGCGCAATCAGAGAACAGGCGAGCCTCCAGGAGGACGCCACTGACGATTTCGATAAAAGGCGTTTTCGGTAGCAAAGGAAACGCAGCGTTTTAACTTGGGTTGGTGTTTTATTTTTATTCTTTTCTTTTAGCTGTAGCAAATAAAATGAATAGTCCAAATTTGTATTCATTGTAAAAATGATTTCTGGAATTAGGAATAATTTAAGGGATTTTTTTTTAAAAAAAATTTAAAGTATTTACTAGTAAATTATATTTAAATGAATATATATACACCCATTTCTTGCCCTCAACTTTAGAGACATAAAACCTTTTCTATGAGATAATAATTTTCATTACTTGAATATATATATATATATATATATATATATATATATATATTTTAACACTTTCACACAAAGCAATATTTTGATTTTGGGTTTAGATTTTTAACCCAAAAAGAAGAAAGAAAAAGATTAATTATTCGAACTTTTATATATCACAAGAAAATGAATGAAATGGTGCCACCGCCAAGAACGAATAATTTGTTTGTCATGGCCGACTCATGCTCGAATTTTTTATATTTTTATTGAATTTGATTTTGGACGAATCAGGATGATTTGTAAATTTATTTTATAATTTAAAAATATTTAAAAATTATTTTATTTTTAATTAAATTTAAATAAATATTTATTTATTTTTTGATTTGAATAAATTTTTAGTTGTTCAATAACAATTCAAGTCGAATTGGATTGGATCAATCGTGAATTAAAAAATAATCATGATTAGACCTGACTCATACAAATAATTAAGGATGGCATCAGATCGTATATCTGTAATTTTTGTAATATCCAAATCTGAATTTACAAAATTATTTTGAAATCCGAGTTTGTTAATTATTCGCATTAGATCTGCACATAACTATTCAAATTCAAATCCAAATTAAACAATATTATCTGTCAGATATCTGAATATGAAAAAAATCTGAATTTAATAGGTCAGAGTTTGATTCTTATATAGAGCATAAATTTTTAAAATTTTACAAAAGCGGATTTGAATAGCAAAATTCGAATATCCGAATCAGATATTCGCATGTGAAATACAGATTTGGATAATAGATATCCGAGGATTTATATCTTCGTCTGTTCTAAATTTGCTGCAGATAGTAATTATAATATATAAATCCGAATATTATTCAAATTCGTACTATGCAAATCTATAACAAATGAATCAAATAATTACTGCATTGTACATCACCCTCTTATACAAATCGGGGCCTTTGAACAGATCTATATAAAAGGGTGTCTGTCTCTAACTACTTTAATTCATACGCAGATTCTCGCAGTCACACATTCGAGATGCACAAGTTTTGACTGAGAATGCCCTTTCCCTCAAGGCTCTTCTCAAAATGTCAAGGCAATGATCTCACTAAACAAAGCAACCCCGGAATCCAGCACTCAATAATCAGAAACTGAAATATATATATATATATAACTACAATCTACCAACCCTGCCATTAGACCACAAATTTCACACTACATACATACACATAATAATACTATACACTGTTGCAGTTATTAGCGGCTAGTCTGTCATGATATTGAGTGACGCCTTCGCCTTTGGAACAAGAGTCGGGATTCTGAATTTGATTTACCCCCTATAAGCTTCAGATTGTTGATCCTGAATAATGAGTTTAGCTTGCTTAATTTCTTGGTGAATGATTTGAATAACTTGTTGGCAGGATGAGACCTGACCACCAGCTCTTGTTTCATGGACACATGATCTTTTTCGAGGTCGGTTAGCCTCATTCTCATTCTCGCAACTTCCAGTTTCAGCTCTCGGTTCTCTCTTCTCACGGATGCGTAGTTGTCTCTGGGTGAGATGGCTCCACTTCCTGCGCCACTGCTCGAACGTTGAGGGAACTGACCGTTGATTGCTCCGAAAAAGAACTGATTGTGGCCCCCGTTCATTGCATTTCGAAGCCTGATTTGCTCAAAATATAACACTTGGACGGCCATTTGCACTGGTAACCTTTCGTTCTGCGCTGCATGGCTGCAGGCTTCTTGAGATAATTTCTGACAGTCTATGGTTTTGCATAGTCTGTAGCGTTCGGAATCCTTTATGTTTGGATGAACCTGTAAACAGAAAGAGAAAATGATTCCAAGAGCCTGGAAATAAAATTATGAAACATCCAAAAATAACTTAGCTATGGAATGTGAGATCTTCACCTTGAGGAAGATATCGACAGCTCTGTATAATCCATCGCTAACGATGCGAGCATGGTCAGGAAGTAATTCCACTAGCGCTATGAATTTTGATGGCAACAGGTTTGTGTCAAGTCCTACTTCTGCAAGATAAGTGTCCAATAACTTGGATACTTTGAGGATTGAACTTTGTTTGGGAGATCTTGGGCTGTCAAAATCATATGCCATTCCACTTTCATTTCTCAAGGGATTATCCTCATCATCATCCTCGTCCAAGTTCAAAAAGATGGAGAAGACCCTCAGGATTGACTCTGTATCATACATGGTTGTATGATTGTTTCCATGTGAATTGGTCGGTATTAGGATATCTTCAAGAATTGCCTGGTCTAGTTGCAGACCTATCCGCCTCTCCAAATCAGATCTGCAAGAGGTGGATGCTGATGAGGCTATTGCAGATTTCAGCAAACCGGAAAGAAAAGCCATGGGAACTGGACTCTTCCTTGATTGAGTTGGCAGTAAATTAACCATGGCTTCAACAATTAACCTTTGTTTCTTTTGTAGCTCCAAATCCAACAGGCTTCCCTTCACCAAGTGATGGTCCCTGACAACCAGACCTTGAAGAGAATTATGGGTGTAATTTATCAAAATTTTGCTGATCATATCCTGTTTTAGACCCTTTGACTTTACTGCTGATAAAACTCGTTGGAAGAAATCAAGGTTAAGAACTGCCAGAGACTTTCCCCACCAGTCAAATGGCGTT
This sequence comes from Adansonia rubrostipa, assembly GCA_038381775.1. Lineage (NCBI taxonomy): Eukaryota > Viridiplantae > Streptophyta > Magnoliopsida > Malvales > Malvaceae > Adansonia > Adansonia rubrostipa. The sequence continues at coordinate 740,033 of JBBYHM010000007.1, forward strand.
TCCGGTTCCATGTTTGGCATAGCTTTTGATGGAAAGTTGTGATCAAGTTTCAATAAGCCTGAAGTGAGCTGCTCTTTACATGCATTATTCGCAATCGCACTGATCAGCCTATTAACCAGGTTGATCTCTTCACATATAGGCAAGAGGATTTCGCAATGGTGAAGAACAGATATCGAGCTTGATATGTTTGGGAGCACCATGTCCTTCAGATAAGCCTCAGCACGAGCTTCCAGGTTCTTCTGTGCAAACTCTTCTGTCATTTCCAGGAAATGTGATGCACATCTTAACATTGCAACGTTTGATAATGTAATCTCAACGTTTATTCCATAGCAGAACTTTGCAGCTAGCTCAAACGCCTCTGGTCCACCAGGAACTGAAGAGAGATTTATGCGCGAAATTGTTGCATCCTTCGCCTCAATCAACAACTTACGGATCCTTCCACTCCGAGAAACTAGAGGGAACTGAAAACAAAATTTACAACCACATGACTTAAGCTTCTATAAGCAATGGTGCGAACAATTTCTTGGCCTCAACACAAAGATCTTTCGAATACCATGTGCGTATGGCAGACGTCAGAAAACATGAAAGAAAAGATGTTGTCCACAGTTAATTGGATCCATATGTTACAGCAATTGCTTAAGCAGACAGTCAAACATTGTTAATTCTTAACTTTGAACAATTCACATGTTACAGCAATAGCGTAAATGTTACTGTAGATACCACGATTAATTAGATACTGGCTGCTAAAATAATGCGGAAACAGATTCACCTTACCTTATGAAGTGCAAAGCTTGATGCTCCAACCTCAATGGTAACATCACTAGAAACGTCAGAAATAGGCCTGCAAGATCGATAACTAGGTTAAAGGATGCTGCATAGAGACTAAAACTAGGAAATATTAAAAAAATAAGCAAAGAGAGAGAAGGAGAGATGAATAAATTCCTACATGTTTGTTAGAGCCAATAATTTAGATATCATATTGTTCCTTTTGCCATAGACCTGCATTCCCATGCTTGAACCCATAAATTCCCATGCTTGAACACAATTCAATCTATGGACAAAACCTAGCTATCATTGATTCCATGGTTGGACATGGAGGGCCCAGATGGGAAAATTGACATCTCAATAATTATACCATGAGTGGTGTTGCTTGAACAAGGAGCAGGGTAAGCAAATAAGCTCACATTTAAAAGGTTAAAAAAAATTTAAAAGCCACACGCTGCAGAACTGGTTTTGGTTTTAGGAAGTGGAAAACAGTTCAGCTATTTTACTGACTTGCATAGATATGAATTGATGGGGCTCCAAATGGGACCCTTACTTTTAATGGATAGCTGCGTGTGTTCTTGTTGCATTCTGTGAGAAAGCAAGAAGGTTTGTCAGGATCAATTCAACTGCTGTACAAGCTTTCTCGTACATGTTTGAGGCCTCTAGACGGTGAATTTAACAATAGAACTACTGAAATAGGCAGCTCATGAGAATTTGGCAGTTCATATTATTGATTTTTTAGGATAAGAACACATCCTCATCCCGGCAACCGAGCCTCTTGGTGGTGATGTCACTTATTATGGATGTAAGACTTCCAAAATCAAGATCTCTCAGCTCAAAGGGGTTAATCTGTCACAATCGACACTGACTGTATTCCAGGCTTATCAGCAAGTGGTGCTGTCTAATTTTAATTTACTTTAGGGGCCTTAGATGAGCCTGACATATTAAGCCTCTATGAAATGGGTAGGGAATCTATCCAAATGGCCTGATATTGAACTTCATGGAAAGCTGAAGTCCATGTAATTTTCTGATAACAGTTCATTCTTCAGACAGTAGGAAAATTATTGCAAAAATTATGAACCTAGGAAATAATACATAGCAATACATCATGTTGTTGTCGGAATGAAGAATGAAGTTGGAAAACGTTGCTTTCGAAATTTTAAAAAAAAAAAAATGTGAGTCAATTACTCAGGTTTCAGAAATTGTTTGACAAGTAAACTCAATGCTCCAAACTCAAGTTAAAAAAAAAAAATACCATTGAATTCTTGTACCCTAAAACAAGAATAAAAAACGGTAAGATTTTAAAAGTTTTATGTATCAGAAGCAAATATTAAATGCAGAAATGTTGACGGGAAAAGAAACCCATTTAAAATCTAATAGCCAAGTTTTCAGTAAACTCTATATGATATGTACGTGTGAAAAATAACCTTGAGAATCACTCTGCAACAAAGCTAGTTTTTTTCCATAGGCAAACAGCAAAGAAGAAGAAAGTTACCATTCCGAGGCATGCCTTATACTTGAGCTTGGACGAAAAGATCTCTTCCCAGATATACTTGGTTTCAGTTCAGCAACGGTAACAACACCCATCTTCTCAAAAAAAAAAATAAATGGAAAATTCAGATTTAAGTCGGAGAAAGCCCTGAGAAAGTAATGAACCACCAGCAGCCACCAAGAAGTTTTAGTCCTTGGAGAATCCTAACCGTTAGTTAGCAGTGGTATATTTAAGCAGCCCAAATAACTCTTTGTCAGTTCAATAGGTTCATGGCTTCTGTTGCTGACAGGAAGTTTAAGAACATCAATCTCTCTTTTCCTCTCCTAATGATCTATATGATGAAAGAGGAAAGGCTGGAGTGAGGTAAGTCACAAGAACTCATGCAGGATTAAAGGGTAGTAAATGACTTTGAAATATGCTTTTAAGGACTATCATGTATACAATTTGCCCAATCTAAAGTCAAGGACGAGTTGGTTGCTTGCACTTTTCGGTGAAAGGTAGTGAGATTGGCCTTTTCTTTTACAGGGTTTTGGTTTATCAAAGAAAAACATTGCAGGATTCCTGAAGGGTTGCAGTGCTTTTTGAGGATGTAATCATGGCTGGTGAAAGCTACCCGCATAAAAGATTAGCTTAATTTAAACTCTATATTATGTGTAAAGTCTTGCTAAAGCAGGAAATTCAGAGGATGAGTTGGATTACATGTTATGATGAGTACCACGCTCCTCTTTCCATGGTACATCACACAAAGCTACTTTAAATTTTGCAGATATATATATATATATATATGGTCTATTTTGAGTCCTAGCTAGAAGCCAAAGCCTTCAACTATGGGCATTTCTGTGCCACAATCACTAGGACATTACCTTAACAGGCTACTGTTTCCTTAATTTCTCCAAAGTCAGATGTCATTCCTTCTCCCTTACACAAACTTCAGTGCAATATTTGTAGATTTTGCACTGTTGATTTTGGCCTTAAAAAAGAAAGGATAGCACTGCTTGCATGATTAAATATGAATATTTAATAGCTACTTAGGGGGAAAAAGCTTTACGGATGCAACCATTCCATTCTAACTGTAAAAATATATGAATGGTGTTGGTTTAATGTGTCAAGCTCCACTTTACCTAATTAAAAAAACCCTAAATTTATTGGGCAATTTGAGTGTGTATATATAATATGTGTACTCTTGGTGTGGCAGACTATTGGGCATAATTATGATCTAGGATTGCAATGGATCAAGTGGTAATAATGATCCCATCAATTCATGTTTTTTTGTGTATGGCTAAAAGTAAAGTGGTAGCATTTAATTAGCCTCAAAGTTTGCTGATCAAATGCTACAATGGTTTTCAATCATTTGCCTTTATTCTTTCTTGGTTAGGCTTGATAACCATTTTTATGCTTTTCCTCCTCTGTGTAATATGCATGATTCTACTCAAATCCCATTAGGGTTTTTAGGAATATGGGAAAATAAATTAGGTTTGAAATGAACAGCTTTCATTTAATTGTCTATATTATCTCTTAGATATGCCTATCATGAAGATTTTATAGGTCTCTTGTGGCAAAAGGTATCTTATTTTTTTTTCATTTCATTTCTTTTGAGGAAACCTTTAAATTTTACATGTTTGACCAGGTGTTGTGGCAATGCTCTTACCTCAAGAAAGGTGGCATAATATATGAAATATTGGTGTAGCCACTCACAACACTTTAAATATATCCAACACTCATCTTCAAATTCAAATAATATTGTTTGTCATTTTCTCAAATTTTTGGTTTTGTGAATATAAACAAACTCATGTACAAATTTAAGGGAGGATGTACCTTATTAAAATTCTAAAGGATTGATCCTCGGTTTTACATCAGAAATCATAGCTGCAGGTTCAGTTTCTTTCTCAAATATAAATTTAAATTTTTTTAAACTCAGAATAATGGCACTGCAAGCACCAGATATAAAGGTTTAAATAAACTAATGATCAGCATCTTTGTTTCAGGACCACAGTGGGGTTGAAAGAAAATCTTTTTAGGTAATCAAAATTCAAAAACCTTGTTTATTTTCCCTCTCCCTTAATCTGCATCAGCCAAGGAAATAGGAGCACAGCCCAGAGCCAGACATTGGTACTACTAAAAGCCAAAAGGGGATCTTCTTTTTCTTACAGGTGAAAGGGGGAAAGCAGTTTTGAATCATGAGTGCAGGTGAGCAAAGGTGGTGGCTGCAATTATAGTTATAGAAAAACATGTGAGAGCCCATTTTTTTGAAAATTAAGCCCCCATTACCTCAATCCACCATGGCCATATGCTCCATTGATCTGCTTTTATGATCATAATATTTGCTGCAGATGTAAGAGGATGGTTGATCGTGTGGGTGTATGTCTATTCTTAATTGTGATCTTTAATCATTTATGAACCTGAAGATTTTTTTCCCCTTAAATCCATTAACCTATTTTGGACTTACTCATCTATATATGCCATGCGAAGGTTTAGCTTCAAATCATTGGACCATGGACCGTCTTAAGTGTCTTTCTTGCACGTGGGTTTTGTTCATCCAATACCTCTTTAGTTCCACCACAATTTCTTCACATCCAACCCAAGGTTGCTGAGAAGGATATGAAGGAACTTTTTAAATTATTTATTAACAAATGCTGCTCCAACCCCAGTTATTAGATCAGAAATAAAAACTATTTCCTCAATTTGCTAAACCCTAAACCCTAAACCCTCTGATTTCTGAAAGGCACCAACGAGGAGCTCAGATGTCTGATACTGTAACCATTTTCTTAAAAAGGAAGTAAGAATATGAAAAAAGTTAGTGTTCCAATCAAAGCCTTTGACCCTAAAGCATGTATTATCTTATTTTGTAAAAGCTATCTATGCCTTTTTAGTCTATTTAAAAAAAAAAAAAAAACCAAATCGTAGTGGTTGCTAAAAGAGAAGAAACTATACTGCGTCTTTCTTGGCTTGGTGACAGGTGAAACATAGGCTTTTTAATTTATGTCATTTTAGCCATTAAGTCAAAGCAAACAAGTGAAACAAGCTTTTTATTTTTATCTCAAACAGGAAAAACACTTTCGCCTTTAAATGTGATTGTTGCGCATGCTCAAAGTTTAATAAGTGATTTGATCTAAGAGATGAAATAAGTTTGAATTATACAAAGAATTTATGTCTGCCCCATCCAAATTTTTTGTTCATTGAATCCAGAGAAATCCAAATGCGAAAAATTTTTTTTTCCCATTAAGCACCAAAAAACTGCTGAAGCTTTGGTCACGTATTTACTATTAAAAAAGCAATGATTAATCTAAACAATTTGATTTGTCATAATTATTCAGGTTGCTTAACTCATTGGTTAAAAGATATTATGCTTCTTTTCGGCTTCAATTCACCAACAAACAGCGGATCATTTGACATCTCAATTTATAATGTAACCACGATGAATCTTTTAACAGCGTCAATGCCATATCGCTTTCTTGCAATTCCAAGCAGAAATATTTTGGAACATGTAAAGAAAATGTTTTATTAACCTTCTGTTGCTATGAGATGAGATGTCTGGAGATGTTTTTGTGATCCCCTTTGCCACAAATATAATAAATTTTTTTTTTTTTAAATAAAGGATGAAAACAATAGGCCATGAATGGAGCACGGTAGTGTCTACTCTGTAAAATCGAGCAATAATAGGCATGGAGAATGGAAGATAAAAACATCGAGTTGAGAGGATAGTCACAGGCTAACCTGATATAATGGCCTTCCGTTGTGATTATTTGGAAGAGAATAGAAGTTCATACTGTGTCTGCTACAAAAGCTTATTGCAGATAATATTGATGGTAAAAAAAAAACCAAAAACAAGCTAGGCATAAATACAATAAGTCCTATTCTGAGGTAAGGCAGATTGGTTGATAAAACTTGCTTCTGATAAATGTAATTTTGCACAATTGACAATAATTTACTGAGATCTATCAACAGAACATATCACGGTTGGTGAAACCGCGTCTGCAAGATAATGAAGAATAGCTCCAGCATTTTACATCAAGTTGAGCGACGAACCTCACCACCCTGTCTTGTGCTTCTGCTACTGCTCAAAGGAACAGAACTCTGACTTGAACGCTGCAAATCAGAAACGGGAACAGAGCCTGTCTGCGAAAAAATCAAACCGACTGAACTACTGGATGTGCTTGCAGAAGAAGGAATTCTGCTCAAATAAGAATCATTCTTAGACCCTGAAATCAGCTCAGGCCGTAAATCAGAAGAAGAGGAAGAAGGCGCCAATGTAGCCAGTAAAGACCCAACAGGATAGGGAGCAACTGGCATATCAATGAGAGATGATGCTGATGGACTATATCTCATTGTTCCCATCGGATGATCGAATTTGCAAGTGGATCCAAACTTGCAATGTCCATTCTGCAAGTAGAAAGTACAAGGCTGCACCCCCTGTTTACAGGCAAAAAAATCAAATCGAAAAAAATTTTAAAATCTAAAGTATAATGTCTCAGCATAGACACTGCATCTCCACATCACAAAACTATAAAGTAATAAACTAGCTGCTCGAGATAGCAATCCTAAAGCTAAAAAAAGAAGGGAAGAAAAAATAAAAACAAACTTGAACATATTTAAGCCTGAACTGAAGATATTTCCCACAATAACTAGGCATGGGTAGATAATTGTCCATTCCTGACCCAAACAAACCAAGACATACAGGTGATTGACATGGGTAAGTCATGAAGAAATTGGTATAGCCAACCTTCAAGATTATGCCTATTACCTGTTATAAACAAGAAATAAAATAATCACAAAGATGAGAATCTACAAAGCTAGGTTATTTGAAGTTCCACAAGATCGAGCAGCTGCAATGGACTAAACATGAAGGCAATTTAAGAAACAAATGGCACTATGACAAAAACCCATTGGCCCATTCCCTATGTCAAACATTAGAGTTACTAAAGCATAAGAAGGTACTTGACTGCTACAATAAAATTTACATGACATATGATCATTAAGATCATAGTCCATCTGAAATTAGGGGAATGCGATGACTACAGTTAGAACATGCAAATGTTGATTTGGAATAGCATTCTTGTAGCTCCGTTTCCATCAAAACACTACAACTTGAAGTAAGAGTTTAATCAATAAGTATATTATTAGGTAAATACTACAATTCAAGAAGAGATAAAAAAAATTGCAGCAAAAAATGAAACATTTTCAATTTACTAGAAAACAGACATATTAATCTAACCAGACATAGTTTACAATGCAAGATTTTGCAGTCAATATCCCTATCCCTATAAAAGCCAACTAAGTGACATCTTCAGAACAGAATGTCATCTTGAACAGAAAAACAAAAGATAAAGAATAAAATAAAGATGAAGAGATTGAGAATGATCACATACTGGACGTAAAGGAAGTCCCATTGGGCTGAGGATGCAATTTGTTTGTGGCACAACCCTGTCCTTAGGATGATGATACCTACAAGATGATCCAAATTTACAGGTGCCAGTTCTCAAATAGTATTGGCATTCAGGTTCACCATGTCTCTCTGGAAATGCTTGTTCCTTCTGGTTACTGCTTGAAGGGCCAGTAGAAGAGGGCAACGAAGGATAGGGTCCTGCAAGTGAAGGTGTCGTAGAAGATAGCTGTGTTAGTCCATAGAGAGAAGTTGCTCCAACAGCAGCTTGTGCACCAGGAGAGAGTACCGGGCTTACAGGTGCCTGCACCAAGTAAGCCAAAAATAGCTTCAGGAATCCCATATACTTTGGCATTATCTTAATGCAACAATGATTATCCTACCGAGTAAGGACTCCAACCCGGAATAGGAACCACTCCAGGGGAAATCAGTACAGGACCATAAGCCCCTTGAACATATGATCCATGTAATAGTGGTCTTACAACTCTCACACTGGTGGATGCTCCCCCATACTGTTCAGGTATAGGGACTGAAGGAGACTGCACCGGCTGAAAAAATTGAGGTGCAGTTGCTGGCATTGATGTGCCAGCTGGTTGAGGATGATGGAATTTACAAGTAACACCAAATTTGCACTGCCCCATTTTCAAATAGTAGGAGCATTCTTCCTCACCCTGTTAATGGATGCGCATCAAAATGGTGTCAGGATGTTATAAGAATCCTCAAAATAGATAAATACAAATTGAGTGAAAAAAAGAAAATGAGAAGAGGTCATTCAAACCGGTCGTAATGGGTATCCATATATATTCAATGGAACATGGTTGAAGGATCCACCTCCGTGTTTTGGATGGTGGAACTTACAGGATGCACCAAATTTACAGGTCCCAGTTTTTAAATAAAACTGCAACAAAACAACAAAAGCACAAGTTAGAAAGAGAAAGAAAAGGTCTTTGCAGCATTAAGTAACAAAGGGGATGATTCATTAGCAACAATTTTGCATTTTATCCGTAAACAAATTTATTCTTTTACCTGGCACGCAGGTTCCCCAGGTCGTTCAGGGTACTCCCCTGTAGCTCTTACAGCAGCCTCAACCTAAATGGCATTACAACCAAATAGATATAAGTGACTGAACTCTCACAACAGGCTTAAAGCTAAGTAAAAGAAAAAGATTACCTCAGTTTAGAATCACAGACTAATGAGAATACCTCAGTAAATTCTCTTAGATTCTCCTATTCTATCAAGAACTATCCACCATTAATTTTAACAAGAAGAAATGATGCAGGCAAATAACTTATTTGAATCACAGGATCCTCATGCCTGTGCAAAAAATAAGATCTGAGGTTCACTTTTTAAGTTGAGATGGGTCCATAAGAAGCACAACTCTTTGGTATAGTGTCTCCTTAGTTTGCTTCACATAGCAATATATTACTGTTTGGATAAAATGTATTAAATAAACATTGATCAGCCCAGACATCTGACAGGCAGGTATGAAATAGTGTAAGACACCACACATATCACCAGTCGTAGGGAAGCATAACTTGTAAATTGAGGTATTCAGTTTCTATTTAGGGAGAATATCACATCAAAAATATTGTCTCCATTAATACCCCTATGGGTTATAAGCAACAAATATATATGAATGAATGCATCAGGAAAAAATAATTACGTATGACAGCAACCACAATATGAGAGTTTTCCCCCATTGTTGCAGTAACGGAGAGAAATTGCTTCAGTTATCCAATACTACCCTGATAAGTTCCATGTTCCTAGTGCATCTTGTACTTTCATTTTCGATATTAAAATATTAATATTAAGCTCACTTAGTTACAACTCACACCCCATCTGTCTCTACTAACCGTCAAGTTCAACAAAATCAATAAATATTCTTCATTCCATTTCCATTAATCAATCTCAGTTCAACGCAGAGAACTAGACATTACAAACGAAATCAAAAAAACGAAAGGAAAACCCCATTTGTTGAAGCAAATGATAAAGGATTTTACCGCGGCACGATTGCGAGGGTGATTGTAGCGGCACTTATTACCGAATCCGCAGAGACCTGTTCGCATGTAGTAAACACAGTCAGGTACCCCACGCTGTTCTGGGTACGATTCGGTACCCCTCAACGTCAATTGCCACATCGATTCTGCATAAAACCAAAGAAATACTAATAAAAACCCTAATTCACTCTCCGCAAGGTAAAAACCCTAAATCCCTAAACAAAAATAAGCTTCACCAAAGAGATATCGTTACAATGCGGGTAGAAAACCGGGAAAAATATATTGAAATGAACGGAAAATACCTTCCAGGCCGGTTTCGGCACCGGCGGGGCTCCATTCGGGTTGGTGAGCCGATTGCGAACCATTTCGTCCAGGGTTGCGACCGTACAACTCCATCGAAACGGGTTCTATTTTCTTTTTGGGTAGGGAGGTTGGTTCGTATACCCTATCTACTTCACAGAAAAAAATTACAAAAAAATGAAGCGTTTCTACAGAGAACTTCGTAAGGTTCTAGAATGATCGGAGCGAGGTCGATCGAGAGTGGAAATTTGCTGAGAAAAATAATGGAGGAAGAAGAGAGATAGTGATTCCTTCTTTCCCTGTAACTGAGCTTTTGTTTTTTTTTCTCTCTCTCTAATCTCGCCCTTTCTCTCTCTAATACCGTACGGTCTGGCTTGGGGGGCCTTTTTTCGCTTTGTTTGATTTTCCTTGATCTCGTTTTTTTAATTATTTTTTTAATTTAATACAAATAAAATAAAATTTTGAAAATAATAAATAAATAATATTTTAAGCTTGTACTTGTAGACATTAATTAAGTAGAATTTTTCTTTTTAATAGTTTTATTTTATTTTATTTTTGCTACCCACCAAATAAAGCGTACCTGGAAAATTGGTAACATTTTCACGGAAATTTTAAACCCGTGTTTGGACACATATGAAACCAAAACAGGTCAGGTAGCCGACACTGGTTGCAACTGAAATTACCGTATAACCCTGTGTGTTGTTCGAGCGAATCAAGCATATATATATATATATATGTAATTTTAAAATATTTAAATTTTAATAAGATTAATTTGCATAATAATGATTAAATTTATTTATTATTTGAATTAAATAATAATATTTTTTTAATATTAAAATTCTCGGTAATAATGATTTACTCACAAAACTTGAAACTTTATGCAAACATAAATATAAATATAAATATGTTTAAGAATATAAATAAATATTAAATTCAGATATTTGATAATATTTTTATAATTAATGTTGATATTTTATATTATTTGACCTAAAATTAAAATAAATTTAAATATCATTTTTTTAAAGAATTTTTTTAATTGTTGATAAATAAACTTTTTAATTTTAAAATTTGTAATATTTAAATTCATACAAATTAAATTAAATAATGTTTAATATCTAATTTTTTTTAGTACTAATTGTCATTCTATTCGAACATTTATTATTGTTGTTTACGTGTATAAAAAATGCTCAGTAATTATAAAATTAAATTTACAAATAATGATAAAAAATATATGAAAAATAATGAAAATAAATTGCAATCAGACCACGATTGTATCTATGCACCGACATCAGAGTGCATGCATTTTTAATTGTCACCTCCATCATGTTGAAAAATAATAATATAAAACAAAGTCTGGGACAGTGTCGGTTAAAAAATAATTTTTTTAAGGAAATATTAATTAGTTTTTAATAAAATTGACTTACAATAATATTAAAAAATAAATATTTTTAAAAAGTAAAAATAATATATTAATTATAAAAAAATTTAAATAAATTTTAAATAATATTTATAGACACCGGAAACTCTGTTTTAATATACGTCATATATAATAATAAAAAGAAAGATAACGAAAAACCTAGTGAATGCAGTATTTTTATTGCATTATGGCCGTTGGTACAACCATCAAAAGATATTGATTTTTATTTGTTTTAAATGTGATGGTAATTGAAATACAACACCTAAAAAAAACCTATATTAAAAAAAGTCATGCGATTTGTATGTATCTATATGTGTACGCAAATATTATAATTTATTTAAATAATAAAAAAAATCTATATTAATTTATGTTGTTATTTTTAAAAATTATTTTACAGTTGCGAAGATGAACATTATTAGTAATTTTAACAAGTAACAAATTTGGATTTCGGTGATTAAATCTATGAGTTTGTATTTGATAGATTTAGAGTATATAATTTATATAGGTCAATAAATTAAAAAATTTTTATTTTAAAAATATTGTACTAAAAGAAAGTAGATAGAGAGCGAATGTATTTGAATAACATTTGATACAACTATCTATTCGACTAAGGATTTGAGGGTCAAGATCTAGTGCTTTCACTTAGATGTTTTTTAAATCTTATCATGTTGTCTATTTTTCTCACTTATAAATAGTTTTTACGTCACTTTTGTAATTTGATTATTTCATGTCTAGATAATTATAAATTTTGAAAATTTTAAAATTTATTTTAATAATAAATTATTTATTATTTTACCTATAATAATGAGTGTGCATGGATTATTCCGACTCTCATATTTTATTTTATTTTTCATCGTTTTTAATATTCACTAGCATAATTTGTTTTATTATGTTGGTGGACTTGGAGTGAAGTAATTCTTTAGATTGCTGACTGTAGACAGATAACTTGAGTCTTGATTTATTTGCTCCTGGTACCTAATGTGAAATGGGAAGAAGCTGGTGGGCTGGAGGATGTGAAAAAAATCAAATTTGGAAGCTGTTATGCTGGGTTTTTTTTTTTTTTTATATCTCCGATGCCTTTCTTCCAATTATATATGGACCATCTAAAGTAATAGGACATCTTTCTTGAGTTTTAAAAGCATACCATTTGTTTTAGTAAATTGAATCCCTTTGTTCCTCTTCATGGGCACAAAAAATGGCAATCATGGTCCATGAATGTTTTATCAATTAATATTACATAAAGACTACAGCAAAAACATGCATGAAAATTGAAATCCCGTTCTTCGCTTCCTTTTTTCTTTTTTTTGACAAAATCCGTCCTTGTTCCAGAGTGCTTAGATTTTGCACGAAGATATACCCCTTTACTCAACTGCAAAGAGATGCCCTTCACTGGCGCATATATGCGTGCAGATGCTTGGTTTCGTGCTGCAAAGCGCAAGGCGAGTAAGAATCGGTGGCTTTCCACGCCCCGTGGAAGTTGTCACATCTTCAATGTCGAGGCGATGTACTCCTCGGATTTTGAGCTTATATTGCACTATCAGTTACAAGAAGAATTGCGAACAAAACTGTTATTGTTATTGCTTATACTGGTTTCTTTTTGTGTAGGTGTTGAGCTCAGATTCTCATCGCGTGGATCAAGCCGACTCCACTGTTGTAGAATATGATGATTTTATGGTATGACGTGCATCTTCTTTGACTAAGAAATCCTTCTGGGGAAAGCACATGTTCTCGAGATTTTGGAGTTTGAATAGCAATTAGATTGCTGAAAAGCTAATAATGAAAGAAATGAGGAGATATTCCATGGTTTATAATTGTTTGCCAACTTTCACTTAATATGACGAAAGATGCTGAGCTAAGTGCACTTTAAAAACACACAAAAATCATGCCTTTAGCATGGCAACATATGTTTTAAAGTCCCTAAACAGTGGATGGCCGTATCTACGTATAGATTCTGAGGACATTTCAGCATTTCAATTTCATAATCAGGTAACAAAATAATTCCTACTTTTTTATATGTGATTTCCACATTTAGACGCCTTTCCTTGGGGTAACGTTTTAACTTGTAAACGCTAAATAATGTCCTCCAGAGTACATGCAGGTCTTAGGATACCTTTCACCTTCCCTTTCCCATGGCAGAGCTTAAGAAGTACGAAATGTTTCGAGATACAGTTTGAAGGGTCTTCGAAATCCATTGTCAAATTACGTTTTACAAAAATACAAAATATGCAAAAAGCCAAGATTTATATACATGTGAAACTGTAAGAAAGTACATCGTTGACTCGATAATAGTTCAATATATTCGAAGAAAATTCCCTGTTTTTAACAGTATTTCGGCTCCCATGATTCTCATTTCAACCTTTCTTTAGACAAATAAATAAATAAATAAATAAA
>JBBYHM010000007.1:753874-764945 GCA_038381775.1 Adansonia rubrostipa
AAATAAATAAATAAATAAATAAAACCAACTTTCCAACCTTTGCACTTGTACAGTTGTAACATGGTTGTGTTCTCTAAGCTTGGGGTTGTCCGATGGGATGGAAAATGGGTGTAACATGCTCATCATAAAATATAGTCCCTGTAACTGTTGGAATTGGAGAAGGTAAAAAAAAAAAAAATTATATCTTGAATATTTAGTTTATTTTAAATAGTATAATTAAATTTCTGAATTGTTTTGAATCAAAATTGGAATGGTAATCAATAGTGATAAAAAAATTGATTGACGAAATAAATTATAGTATATTATCTGACTAGTGAACAAATTGAAATCATGATTATTATTCTATGAAGGAATAAGTACTATTGGCAAAAAGAATAAATTTTAAAAATCATTATATTTAAATACGTATATAATGATTGAAATTAATTATATAAAAATTTGATAATTTGTTTAAATTTATATGAATAAATTTAAAAGTGAAAAAAATATATTTTTATATGATTTTTTTATTATTTGTATTTATATATTTTTATTTAAATTATTGTTATAAGATGTATTTAAATATTAGTATCTAATATTTTTTTTATATTTTAACTGATTTTACAACCCTTAATTCCATAAACAACTTGGAACGTTCATTTGTGCATAATCTTTGCAAATAAAAAAATATAAAATACTTATCAATTTATTAAAATAAATCATAATGAAAGAAATAAAATAAAATAAAATAAAGCGGCTGCTGTGTACAACAAAAACCAGAGAGAGAGTCCCTCTCTTTCTTCCCCCTTTCTTTCTCTTTCTATCTGTGCTGTAGATTCCAGCTAAGGAGATCGCACCCCCCCCCCCAAACAGGAAAAATCCAAACAATAAACCCTAAAATTCTGAGAGATCCTTGTGTTCAAATCTTTTTTTTTGGGGGAAATCAAATCGTTCTGAAATTTTGCTTAGGTGTTTGGATTCGTGATTGTATTTCGGTTTCGATCGAAATTAGGGCAAAAGCCCTTTTTCCCTTTGGTGGGTTTTAGGGAGTTGTGAAAAATGGTTGGGAGAAACTTGTGGGCTTGGAATAAAAGAAAATTACGTTTGAGAACTTGTTAATTGAGGTGAGTTTTACTTTTTTTTTTTGAATGATTTCGTTAGGGAGTAACGATGCGAGGAAGGGGCTAGGGTTAGGGTTTGGTGCAAGAGAAATGGAAGAGATTGAGCTTGAAGAAGGAGAGGCTTGCTCTTTTAATAACAAGAACGATGATTATGATGCCACCACTGACCCCGAAAATGATCTATCGTCTCTCGCTTACATAGTAAGAAATTATGGCTCTTCTTTTTTTCTTAACTGCTCAGCTTTCTTTGTTGTTTAACTAATGATTAATTTGATTGTGTTGACTGTTTTTTTTTTGGGTTGGGTTTTCGATTAGAAGTTAAGATTTTTATGCTGTTTATTTGCAATGTTAGATATTGTAACTTCAATTTAAATGTGTTTACTGTTTAATTGTGTTGCTTATGGAAATATAAGATACAGATTGGTATTTCAGTTTTTTTATTTTTTATTTTAATCTTGCTAGTTATGTTTGGTTTATAATGAGATATCTAGAGAATTCAGTTTTTTAAGGGGTTCAATTAAGCAAAGAGTTGTTTTCTGCAAGTGTCTTTGTACCGTCATAAATGAAGCTTTTTCATGTAGTGGTGTATTGATGGTTTTGGCGTTTTTTTTTTTCTTTTTTGAGTTGCTCGATATGAGTTGGACACATGTTTACTGGAGAAGGCGTTATTTGTAAATTTTATTTCCCTGTAAGATTGGTGACAATTAATTATGGTACTCTCGACTGTAATGCCGGGGATTTCATAATTGGAAGTAAGGAGACTAAGATTCAAGCACATTTGTTAGATTATAGAGTCGCTCTTTGTTAATACTGCTTCTAGAGGATTAGCCGCTAACTGTACAGCATAGTACTATATGTATGTAGAACTTTCCGAGTGTCTTATTACTTGTCTGAAGCTTATTTTTAGTCATTTTCCTTTTATTTTATGAAGTTTTAGTGATATGTGGCTCCTGTACTGTTTTTGAAGGATGAGAAACTTCAACATGTTCTTGGACATCTTCAAAAGGATTTTGAAGGTGGAGTTTCTGCAGAGAATCTGGGTAAGTCAAAACAATAAGAGAATCAGGGTACTTATTAGGTCAAGAGTCACCATAAATTGAAGTTCATAATTTGAAATTGATGATTTGATATTCTTGACATTGCCACAGGGGCAAAGTTTGGTGGGTATGGATCATTCTTACCTACTTATACACGTTCTCCGGGTTGGCCTCATCCGAAGAGTCCAATTCAGAGTTGCAACGCTGCCAGATCCCCAAACAAGATGGCATTGGAGGTAGAATTTTTCTCAAATTGTCTCTTTTTCCCATCTTGCAAATATACTAAATTTCACATAGGGAGGAATTTTTCCATCTTGGTTTATTCAAGAAGTCCAAGTTAAAGTGAGCACTTAGTTTGTTTTGTTATATAGGATGGCCATCATAACTCAGCATGCTGGGCAAGTGGTTCTCAGTCACAGAGGGCTGGACCACCTCCTATAAATTTTGGAACCCTTCCTGCTTTGAAGGCATTGTCTGCTAATGATTCAATTAAACAAGAGGTTAGCATAACATCCGGTGATGCTGATGGCCTTGCCCCTAGGTGCCAATTTGCAAACAAGAAAGCTGCCTGTCTGCCTGACCAGAAAACATTGAAGGTACGAATCAAAGTGGGGTCAGACAACTTGTCGACAAAAAAGAATGCTGCAATCTACAGTGGTCTTGGCCTCGATGTCTCCCCATCTTCCTCCTTAGATGAGAGCCCTTCAGAAAGTGAAAGGATGTATTGGGACACTCAAGGGCCATTATTTGAATCTCCAACCAGTATTCTTCGGGTAAATCCTCCATTTACTATTTTGTTAATCTTCGCATAAAATAAAATTTACTTTTCTTGTATCTTCTTGCATCTGATGAACCTGAAGTGATCAGAATATTCCTTTTACTGGATATTTTGAGCAGTTTATGACTTCCTTCCCAGTACCCGGGGAGGCACTACTATCACCTCTCCCTGATCATCTACTTAGCTTGATCGTAAAGGAAAACATTCCAAAAGAGAATAGAGCTGATTCTGGAAAGGGTGATGGAATACTGTTGGCAGACAAGAAATCAATGTCAGTGGAGAAAAAGGATTTTTTAGCAGAAAGGAAGAGTTGCAATAACAAGGAAATGAGGAATGACAATGTTTTTGTGTCAAAGAAAGAAGTAGATATTGACTCATTGGACTGCGATGAGCTTGTTTCAAAAACATTGAAGCTTCCTCTTTTGTCTAGTTCATATTCTGCTGTTGCCAAGGTAAAAAATAAGGGTATAGCCAGAAACAAAGGTGTCCAGGATGTAGGTGAGTCAGTGGAGCCAATACTTACCCAAGAGATTGGTTGGGAGAGTCCAAGGGCTGGTTCAGCTCGAAAGCTTTTGGAGGAACAAAAGACAAGTTCTCTGGATGATGTTTCAGGCTATGTGAGAAAAGGTGCGTATAATAAAGCAGTCAAAACTCATGATTCTGTCAAAGCCGGCTCTCATACTCTAAATAGTGAAAAGGTAGATCCTCCCAATCAGAAGATAAGCCAGAGAGCAACATCGATTGAGCAAGACTCTATGAAGTTGCCTACTGCAAAGGAGCATATCTCTTCTGATGGAAAAAGAAAATCAAAAGGTAGTCGCAGTCATGGCAGTCCGGATGCTGAGGTATCAAAAGAAAGCTTGAGGGTTTGTTCTTCTTTGATGCTGAATGATAAGCAGACTGCTCATGTGAACAATTATACAAACAAAAGGGAAATGGGAGACAAAAAATTAGAAAGGTCTTTTCAAAAGGCTGAAGATATGTATAGAGATAGAGATGTTTTTGGAGATATTGGAGAATCAGAACAGGAAGAGAACCTAGCAAGTTCATCGGAAATTCTTTCTGAAGATCGGCTGAAGGTAGCTGCTAAGATTGAAAAAAACACTCCAGCCATTAACAATGGACATAGTGCTAAACTAAGTGGTACTGTGGGTTTATTGGCAACTGGATCATACCCCAGAGCAACTGTGGATGCACCTTCTGACTCTGCCAATGCAAATGTTGCTGGAACTTCCCTTGCAACTGCTGCACCTGTATTGATAAAAGAAAATTGGGTTTGTTGTGATAAGTGCCAGAAGTGGCGTCTTCTCCCAATAAGCATAAATCCTGCTGACTTACCTGAGAAATGGTCATGTAGCATGCTTAACTGGCTGTAAGTTCGTTATCATCATATCTTTTCTAAATTTTTATGAATGTATTAATGGCTGAGACTCCTAAGATTATATATATATATATATATATATATATATTGTTAAAATTATGTTAGATTGAACATAGTCTACAGATGTTGATAACTTTGTGATGGATTGTGGGAAGATATCTCTTCTCGCTCATTAAAATCTCTAAAATTGTTTGTCCTTTAAATGTTTAGGCCTGCAATGAATCGCTGCAGTGTTGATGAGGAGGAAACTACAAAAGCTGTTTTTGCATTGTATCAAGTTCCTGCTGTAGAGAGTCAAAATAATCCTGGCAATATTATGTCCAGATCAACCTCATTTGATGCCCTGCAACCTGACCAAAACCAACGAAGTTTTGGTTCACATTCCATGCTGCCTGCTGGAAGGAAGAAACATGGTTTAAAAGAAATATCAAATGCAATGGATAAAGATGGGCCATCTCCTATGAAGAAGAACATGCGGTCATCAGTCCGATCTGGAAGCCTTACCGATGTAACTCGATCTCCTGTGGTTGGTGAACCTACTTTAAAGCATCTAAGTGAATGTGACTTGCCTGTTGAGAAACACAAAAATAAGCAGAAAGAGAAGCATAAATTGTCAGAACACAGTTCTGATGGAGGTATTCTTTTTAAACTGATATTAATTGTACTTGTAAAACTTTTTTTTTTTTTTAAAATTATGTAATCTGTTGCTTTTATAAAACATGCAAATAGGTGATACCAAAACTTCAAAGATGAAAGGCAAAAGGATCACTGATCAAGATTCTTTGAGGGCCTCCAAGAAATTTAAGGGTGAAAGTTTGCATCTTCCTGAAAAAGATTGGATGTTTGAGCATGTTGCTAAGGGTGGCCCTAGCACAAGTAATGGTTTGCCTATCACATCTGTAGGAAAAGATCAGCCTAAACATAGTGAACGTTGTTTTGAGGATTCAAAATCGGATAAGGACAGGCAACAAGTCTCTGTTAAAAGACCAAAGGACAAATTTCAGGTTTCCTTAACTGATGGATCACTGGATCTGGCGAATTGTGATGGTGGGGAAGTTTCAAGAAAGAGGAAAGTTGATGAATGCATTGATAATCGATTATATACCAGTTACCTCCAAGAAACAAGTAATCACCTCCAGGACAGTAGAGTGTTTGTGAAGGAAGAGTTCAGCGAGAATGACTACAATAGGGAAAAGAAGGCCAGGGTATCTAAGTCTGGAGGGAAGGATTCCTCTGTAGGTAAAAGCAGTGGTAAACTAGAGAAAAATAGTAGACATACAAAGACTCACCAAAGTGGGCAAGATCTAGGTAGCTCTCTGTCCCAACAGGACTTAGATGTTACGGATTCATTGAAAAGGGATTTTGAATCTGCCCAACCATCCTTAGCAGCGACCTCAAGCTCATCTAAGGTTTCTGGTTCAAATAAGTCAAAATCTGGTTCGCATAAATCAAAACCCGGCTTCAATGAAACAAAAGGCTCATCAGTAGAATCAGTTTCCTCATCTCCTATGAGAATTGCTAATCCCGATAAACTTTCATTGACAAGGAGGAATGCTGCAGGGAAAGATGAGTCTCGTGATGCTGGTCTACTCGTTGCTGGTAGTCCAAGATGCTCGTATGGTGAAGATAATGGTAGGAGTGATGGGTCAGGGACAGTAAGGAATGAAAAAACTTCGGTCGCAGGTCAATATGGGTCTCTTGAGTCCTCTTTACTTGATATTCAGGGGAAGGATGGTGGTCAATTAGCTGGCAGTAAAGGTAAGCCACCAGTTGAAGCTTCTGATACTAGAAAAGGACAGTTTATGAATGGTAGTGCTAATTTTTTAAGGCAAGAGGCTCAATTTTCTGGTAAATTAACAACAATGATTGAGCAACATGATGAGGATAATCAGAAGGACAACCATGGCAGTGCTAATGTCTCTCATCCAAGAAAGTCAGGAAAAGGATCTTCATGGTCAAAGGACAGGAGTCGTAATTTTAAATCTGATTCTGTTGATGAACAGCAAGATCATGCGCCTTCGTATGAGGTAAAACCTAGGGATGGTGGAAATCAATCTCAGGGGAAGCCTGGAGTCAAGTCCGATGAAAGTGAGAATAGGTTTGTTGATAATAAAGAATCTTTGGGGAAATTTTCTGGTGAGGGTAGTAAAAAAGAGAATCAATCAAATGTTCGGTCAGATGCTAAACCAGATGCAACTGGAGGTCAAGATGTAGAGTCTACTGTGAAGCAGAATCTTGTGCAGGACAGCTATGGTGGAAAAAATACAAAAAGGTTTCAATCTAACTCTGATCATGCAGAAATTGCTTCGGGGAGAGGGAACTTGCTATCATTACCACCCTCAGGAGGAAATCAAAATGAGATGCTGATTCATTACCCCTGTCCCGTTTCTGGGTCCCGAAAAGAAAATGGAAGTGACGGATCTCAAGCTGAGGATGCATTGAAGGTACAAAAGCAAATAAAGAATGCTGATCATCAAAGTGGGACTCAGCAGAGTAGTTCAAGACATACTACATCAGGTGGACGTAGGATCAGGGATGTTGATGCCGCAAGTCCAATGCGAAAGGATTCCTCAAGTCAGGCAGCTACCAATGCTTTGAAGGAGGCTAAAGCTTTAAAGCATCTGGCTGATCGTCTCAAGGTTTTGCCTTACCGTTTGTAATAACATATTTTTGCATTTTTTTATTGTCCTAGCTTCTAGCAAGATTTTTTTTTTCTTTTTATTTTTGAAAATTTCCTCAGAATTCTGGGTCAAATGCGGAGAGCACAGCACTTTACTTCCAGGCAGCACTGAAGTTTCTTCATAGTGCTTCTTTACTAGAATCTTGCAACAGTGAGAGTACCAAACATGGGGAAATGATTCAGTCTGTGCAAGTTTATAGTAGCACTGCAAAACTCTGCGAGTAAGTAAAATATTAGGTGCTTTAGTTGGTGTTCTCTCCCTTTTGTAATTCTAAGTGCAATACGTCATTGTTGGAGCTTGATCTTGTATGAGTTGAAAATTTTCTGCAACATGGAAATCTTCTGTTATCGTATTTTGTTTTGGGATATTTCATTTTTGTGGACTTGATTTTATTTTTGTTTGTTTACCTTCTGTTATCGTATTTTGTTGCGGGATATTTCATTTTTGTGGACTTGATTTTATTTTTGTTTGTTTACCGATCAATATTCAGGTTTTGTGCCCATGAATATGAGAGATTAAAGGACATGGCTGCTGCTTCTTTAGCCTACAAGTGTATGGAGGTGGCTTATATGAGAGTTATCTATTCCTGTCATGCCAATGCAACTAGAGATCGGCATGAGTTGCAGACAGCTTTACAAATGGTTCCTCTTGGTAATTGAGAGCACTCAGTCGTTGTACTGGCTGAAATCCTTCCTGCTAGTCTGTGTAGCATATAAAATTGTAAATTGTTGTATACCGGATCTTTTGCACTTAATGATCACGGAGCACCTGCCTCTGATATTTATTCTGCTTGCTTCATTTGTGAAAAGACCTCTGCACGTAAGACGGCTACATCTTAGAAGCACAGCTGAAATTGATTGCATTGCATGAATTATTAGTTTGCCTGCTTTCTTACCGTAAATTTGTTCGTTGGCATTTTCAAATCTGAGAATCTTCAGACAAAATGTTTTTATTACTCATGTTGTTTTGGGTTGTTTTTCATTAACGCAGACATACATATTCGTTGTTCTGTTTTAGGTGGGCTTGAGTCTGTAGCAGTGTTCTAGTTGCCATTTGACATTAAACTTGTATTAGTTTTTAGAAAATGGTGTTGGGCCTAAGTTTAGGACAGACCTTGTTGGTATGCATGCACACGAATAGATATTTTCACACTAGCCTACTCATCAGTCTTTCAGTCTCCACACCCCCTTAATCACCTCTTTCTTTTGCAATTTCCTTTATCAACCTTAAATTCTTTACAAATAATGGTAATATTGCATTGATTGAGACAAACTGACAAAAGTTAATTTTAACTTCTTTCTTGATATTGGTGATTGTGTCATATCAGGTGAGTCTCCTGCCTCTGATGTTGATAATTTAAACCACCCAACATCAGCAGACAAGGCTGCTTTTCCCAAAGGTGTTAGCTCTCCCCAGGTTGCTGGAAATCATGTTATTTCTGCGCGAAACCGCCCTAACTTTGTGCGGTTGCTTAATTTCGTAAGTGTACCGTTGGTTGTGTATGATTCTGGAAAGTGTAATTCATGTGTTTTAATACGGTATGGGAGTGAAAGCATTATTGAATACCTCCGCCTCCCCCGACATACACTTTTACCTCCAAAACAAATTTTTCTTTTTGGCCTAATGCCCCAAGCTGTTTTGAGTTCTCACAACCATTTCTCCTCCCATGCAAGGCTTCTGGTTTTTGTATGTTGAAGTTGCACATGTGCCTTAGCAGTTTTGTGCATTTAAGTACAAAAAATTTTGTATTTTGTCTATTATCTCTTTCTTACTGTTATGCATCAAGTCATTTTGTGCTCTACATCTCGTATATCTTATATAAGTTTCAAGGCCTATCATAAGTAAAACCAAATGTGATGATTTGCAGGCACAGGATGTAAATCATGCAATGGAAGCTTCAAGGAAATCACGAGCTACTCTTGCAGCCGCCAATTCAAGTTTGGGAGGGGCTGAAAATGGGGAGGCTATATCATCTGTGAAGAAGGCTCTTGATTTTAACTTCCAAGACGTAGAGGGAGTGCTACGTTTGGTACGAGTGGCAATGGAAGCCATTAGCCATTAAGAAAAAAAATTCTGGTTGGTAACGATGGTTGTGTACTTGGTGGAAATTTCATTTTAATGGTTTTTCCTTGGGCATGAGGTCCTAGAATAGAAAGAAAAGAGGGAATGGCCAGCTTTTCCTGCTGGAATCCTGAACACGTCCGATCTGGCAAGTACCTGTCTTCTAACACTCACTGTACATGTGTACAATACAAGACAAATCTGGGATTTTTAGTGTATTTTTTCACAAGCTTCAACTGCTTTCTGACATAGAATGAGCTCTTTCAATTTCCTTCTCAAGATGGTAACGAGGACATGGGATTGATAAGGTTTATATGCAAGATTGTTCCAAGTCGTATAAATAGGTGATCGTACTTCAAAAGAATTGTGGTTGAAGAAATAATTTTGTATAAACATAGAGAAGCCACCTATAGAGTGGGGTGGATGTTCCCCAAAGGCGGTTTTAGTTCACCTGACTAATTAATTTATTGATACTATTTTAGTAGAAACCTCTTTGGGAAATACCGGGATATGCAGCAGCATGTGCTTGCCCCTTTGCCACAAAGACTAATGTTTATCAGTTCAAGCTCAATGAAGCAGAGCACTGTAGTTGGCAGTCTCAGGTTTGTTAAGCTTGGACCTATCATGCTTTAAATCCTTGCCCTTGCCCTTTTCCATTTCTATTTTTGTTTTCTCTCAGTTTCACCTTTGTTATCTGTATTTGTGCAGGTAAGCTGTTGTAGTTCCTGCCATGGTATATACTTGTAATTAATCAAGATGAGTTGAAAGAATATAGAAAAACAAATTGGTGGCGGTAGAGATCCAAAAATGGTTGCAGAAGTTCTTTAAATTTTTTTTTTCCTGTTTAAAGGTTGGTGTACTCTTTGTTGATTTGATTGCTTAATATTCTACTCTGGCATACCATTGCTTCTAACCATTTATTTTGTGGCTGTAAATATTTATGTGCCATTAGCATGTTTTTGTAGGGTTCTCAATTTGCAATGCGGCAAGTGCTTTTGTCTGTGGGAGAGAGATCATTCAATTATCTTCAAGTTGGCCGTCTTGATGCTGATAGGTAAAAACTCTTCCGTTGGTCATTATTTTTTCTTTTACTACTGAATTTGAAAAAAAAAAAAATAATTGGACTGTTGGAGGGGGCGAACTTTTTTTAATTAACCCTCGTCATTAGTGGACTAAAGAAGCCCTTGCAAGTAATTGCTGTCGGAGTCTATAAAATTTGCATATAATTGGCCATTGTTTTAAGGAGGCCTGACACTTGCTGCGAATGCTACCTCGATGATTTTTTGAGCTGTAGGTGAGCTCCATCTACTGTGGGCATAATTGTGTTAACAAGCCAGTAATGAGTAATCCAAGTTTAATAGACATGAGCCTCGTATTCTTCGTTTGCATATATCCATATTTTACTGAGAAGCTGAACCGTTAACTATGTGCCGCCATTTGATTGAGTCATTTCTATACATTGGGGAGTTTTTCTTAAGCTAATTTTGAAAAACATGAGATCTCTTTCAATTATTGAATATGCGTCTCGCCAGTGAACAAAATTTGTATTAACGAGGGTAGGATTGACACATCTCTTTTTTGAATTCAGTATCTATGTACCATCGTACTGCCTATGGATTTAATTGTTAGTCTGTTAAGCACTTTGATGAGAGTGCTAATGACACTGTATTTTTTGATTTCAGGTTGAATAATTTGTGCAGTTGCATGAACAGCGAAGCTGGTTATCGATCAAACACCATCATGGCAAACTTGCTGTGTCTTTTCCGTTATTTCATTGTTGCTGTTATTTCACCCTGAAATTATCTGGGCTTCTAGTCTCTAGGTGACATTTATATAAACAAAATTTGTAACCTTTTTTTTTTTCGGTCTCATCACTGCTTTTCTCTGTATGTACAGAGCAATGACATTTATTCAAGTCTTTTATCAATAAAAGCGGAGCTGCCTTTTTTTTTTTTGGGTTACAATGTAAAGTCAAAAGTACCATTGACCCGTTCAACCCAAAGCAAATGTACCGCCATGCGTATGGTCGGCTT
>JBBYHM010000007.1:779246-803224 GCA_038381775.1 Adansonia rubrostipa
TTCTAAAAACATGAATCATCACTTTTTTATAAGCTGTCGATGGACGGGATTTATGACATAAATATTAGCTCACGTTTGATAACTTTACGTTTTTCATCTTTGCTCAAATCCCAAAAACATTTTGCTTCAAATTCTTGTCAATCAGTAGAGCATTGATGGAATCCAATATCTTTTTGACTCATTAAAGATAAATCTAAAAAAGCATTATTTTGAGCAAAAGCAATTTGGGTTTAGAATTATAACATTAATTAATGATTAGCATCATCATCACCACCGGCCGTATGAAGTGGGGTCTCTCTGTCGGTCTCAGTCAGCCCATCAATGTGAGAAAAATTTCAGTAAAAACGTTCAAAGCCGTAGGCTAGAGGCTGGAGATGGAACCTTTGACCATGTCATCAATAATCTTAGATTTTTTTTTGACACTTTGGATGGTTTTGAGCTTACTGTTGTTTAACTAGTAAGTAAATTCAAGCGCAGCGGTTTCCCTCCCGGAAAACATGGCTCACCAATGATCTGCAATCATTTCTTTTCCCTCGTGGACAATTTTGTTAAATTGAAAATCTTATAGATTTTCTAGGACCAACAGGTTTATATATAGAAAGTGTTAAATTAACTGGAAAAATAACAGTCATCTTTATCAAGAAGCCAATATCAAAGGTTGACACTCGCATTAGGAATATTCAGCATTCAAACCCCCGTTTCCAAGTCAGTTATCCAGAAGACAGTAAAGCCACCTATGTCAAAGTGCTCCTAGTCTGGAAAAAGTTACTCCGCTCGAAGAAATTGTTTCCCCGTCTCTTTCCTTCCTCAGATTATAACCCCACTGTCGGTTTCGTCCCACTTATGTAAGGTGAACATCTGTGGTACTTCAACAAATTTTCACCGGACATTTGGTCATGAATCTGCAGTTAGTTGGGGTGAATGGGGTTTGCGTTTCCCTGGTATGATTAAGGAAACATTCGCCCTCCCAATGATTGACTAGAAATCACCCAAAACATAATACTTTGAAGGACACCACGGGGGATGTGTTTTTCTGGAACAGCTTCACAAATCACAGTTATCCCAGTCATTTCTCGATGTATCAGATTAGGATTTGACACTGACTAGTTAGCTTCTGGAACTGCAGAAACCATCCTAAGTCTTCCTCATGTTGGAATTACTAACACCATTTCTAAAAAGGGCGCTTACATAAGGCCTTCCACGAACTCTTCGTGGGTTATTCTGTGGAGCCTCTGCAGTCTTTCTCTTCCTTGTGGGACTGAAGAACCCACATTCAAGAGCTTCTAATGCTTTTGTGGTTAATGGTCGGTTCCTAGTACTCTGCCTCCGGTTATGCATTATGGGCTGCTGTTTGAGTTCTGCATCTTTATCAGGAAGCTTCAACGGCTCAGGCTGTACTGTTATTTCAGACTGAAAGAATGATATATGAGAAGATGAATTGTCACTATTTTGCACTGTCTCCGAGACAAAGGGTGCTTCGGCTTCAAAACCCATTGACACTTGAGGAACATTTAAGTCTATCAATGTATGTGACTGAGTTTTTGTTGGAGATTCTTCTCCATGCCGGCAGTTTTCGGTGACAATGCCTTCCTTTCCCTCATAAGGACTGCCCTTAGACAAAGAACTGGCAGGTGATAAGGTTTGGGATCCCGTTTGAAAAACCATATCTTCACAAGCATCAGGCGAGTTAGACCTACAGTGTGAATTGTCTTCATTTAACATCCTGTCAACAGAAATGTTTTCAACACTACAGCTTGATTCTCCATTGACAAAATCGGTTAAACCCTGCTGCTTAGTAACAGGGGCCGAATATTTTGAACCACTAGGCTGCACCTTTTCACTGAAATTATACTTCATAACCTTTTCCTCCTCATCATCAAGCTGATTTCTATTACAGCTTTCATGATTTTCCACGGATATAATGCTGGTATCAGAGGTGTGAGGAATGAGAATATTTGAATTACTATTTACACAATCTGATATGTCTGCACATTCTCCCCCATTGGCCACAGCCTCTGCAGCATTTGTAGTACTAGTTTCTTCTGCTTCATCTTCCGAGTTGTCAGATGTATCCTCCTCAGAATCACTGGAAATACTAGAAGGGGTGGATAAGCTAGTGGCTTCAAGAGGTAAGGTTCGCAGCTCTCTTACCTTGGACCGTTCAGCCCCTTGGACCAAACTAGTATCTACAATTGTAAACTTCACTAGATCTCGATTGCAACCAGAATTTCGTGGCTTGAGGTAACGATTATATTTGTTTGTCATAATATTAAAACCAGGATCTTGTTTTATTACTGGATCCCACCTGTTTTCTTTGTTTTCTCTGCTGCATTTAGGCACTTCAATTTCCAGCTCAAGAAGCCCCGGTTCTGATGCAACTTTATTAAGGATGTCACTAACAGAATCAAAATAGTGGTCACCTTTCACCAGTCTCCTCCTTGAAAACTTCTTAACGCCAGGTACAAGAAACACCAGAGAATTCTTTGAACCAGCAAAAACCTGATCCTTTGGCTGTTCAGAGTGCCAACCTCTGGCTAAAAGGCGAGGCCAAACAGCTTCCCAGAAAAGATCGCTGGACCTAGCTTTGCTCAACCTAAAATCCCCCGTTAGAAACTTGATAATATCCGCCGATTTAAGAGTGGAACAAGCTTTACCAACCGGTATGTCAGGACGGAAAGAAACTACATGATTGGCTTTTACTGGCTCCATAGCATTGCCAGTGAGGTCTTGCTTTCCTTTGCCAATACCTATAGCTTCTATAAGCATACCGATGCCTACTGTATTCTTTATTGTAAATACGTATTCCTCAAAGGAAACTTTTCCCTCACCAAATGCCTTCGAAACCTGCAATAATCAGAATTCGTGAAACATCGTGATGAAACACTTTCATCTCTGAAATATAGACAACAAAAATAACTGCAAAATTAGGTGCAATAGTTCAGCAATAGACTTGAAAAGCCACGAGTTCAAACAAAATCAATAGATGTTCTTGAATTGTTGTTAAGAATAACTACAACACTCTTAGAGAGAGGTTAAAGAAAGAATCCTTTAAGCGTAGTTCAAATGCAATCCAATTTTCAACCTATTTCATGTGCAGTTGAGAATAGACCAAAAAACTTTATCAAAAGCCCCAAAAGAGAAAAAAAGGGACCAAATAAAAGGCAATGAAAATGCCTAATTGGAAAAAGCATATCAAGCATTCTCTGGTGTCCTCTCCATTCAAACAAATCAGATGAAACCCTAGATATGCACTGCAAAATACTCCAGATATTCATGTGAATCTTCAGGGGAGATGCATTTCCTAAAAACAACAGAAATTTCTATGCGTTATTGTAATCATTTGTGAACATTATATTCTCCTATGTTTCCAAAACAAAGCAGAGAATTCTGAGAATTTATGGCAAAGAGTTACAACCCCCCGGAAAAAAATATTAACCTCAATATATCGAGATAGAAAGCCAGACGCTCTATCCACCATGCTTCAAAAATTTAGGAAGCAGTCCAAGGCTTGTCAGAGACAGATAATGAAACAGCAACAACCATTTTCATTAATCAACATAATTTACATAAGTAAATTCCCATGCGCAAGCCTAAATGAACCAAGAACAAGAAGAGACAAAGACAGCAACAAAAGTAAAGGGCAAGCTTAAATTACCAGCACTTTATTCTAAACGATACTTCAATTGGCACTACAGAAAAGAAAGATTGTTATTTTTCTAAAGGAAAAGCAGCAGTGTCAAAGTAAAAATATGCCTTCAAATCCAAAAAGCTAACAACTATTTATGTTTGCTTTATCGTATGTATCTATGTAGTTTGCATGATGCAAAATTACACAAAAAATGCTTGAAAATAAAAAGGAGAAATCATGTGCAAGTTTCAGAAGTTATAAACCGTGCTAATTAACAAAAAGGTCCAATGGACATAATAATGTAGTGCTCGCAGACCACGTTTTAAGGGAGTAGGGGAGAAATAAAAAGATTAGGAAGAGTGTATGTAGAATTTACAGCACTCGATCATATATACGGATAAATTAACAAAATAAATTTATGTCTGATTATTTAGAAAGATCAAATGAGTAGGTGCTGTCTATTAAAAAAAAAAAGTCAGAAAAATACCTCAAGCAACATCTCTTGACACTCTTTTGAAATATGAGAAAATAATCGCGATAACAATTCTTGTTGCCTCCACCCTGTGAACAGCTTTTGTCCATGAACGAACCGTCTGCTTCTTAATTTTCGGCATTCTGACCATCTACAATATCCATCAGACCTGTAAAATTTTCCATAATAGAAAGACAATATCTCTCCCATCGCTTTACTCTTGACAAAATTTTTCACAAGGATAAGATTTTTTCCAAAGATGTATAGCCCAAGAAGAAAACTGTCAAGTTCCACATCCTTCCATCCTTCACTCGAAGAGCCTGGAAGAGGACAGGTACCTCTATCCACCTGATTTAGCTTAGATTTTGGCTCCTGTGGAAAGAGTATTTCAACATCCATCTTAGTGCTGGTTGTCGATTGAAGCTTTGAATCCCCTATCATGTCTTTCCTATCATGCGACACAGAATATGGACTTTTAACTTTATAGTCTGCACTTCCATGGCTTGAAGTAATGTGGCTCTCTTCGCTGTTTGCGAATTCGAATACACCATTTATGCTTTCAACTTCAGTCTTTGTCCAGAAAAGAGGGATAGGCAATCCCATTGGAAAAGGGTTTGGCACATTCATTATGACTTTTGAACCATTTGGTTCCTTTACAACCTGTAAACTATGACATATTCCAACTAGAGGTGGAATTTCCGCTTGGTATTGATCTCCAACACGAGGAATCACCTTAGGATCTCCAAAAATTTCATCCAAAAAGGAACAGGAAGCAAGTAATTGTTCAGTGGATTCATCTTCAACGCCTTCCATGCCATTATCCAAAAGAGTGGTATCCATCTGCTTAAGAATTGAGCAAAAAGAATTCAACCAAAAAACAAAAATTGTAAAAATGAATAAAACCAGCCCTGGAACCCTAATTTACTCCAAGAGGGTCGTGAATGCAAACACAAGGACCTCCTTATATAGATGGAAAACATATCCTATGTTACTTGAACTCAGGCGTGAATGTCGGATACGAGCATATGTCTGGCACAGGTAACTTCAAATTTTTTTCTTTAAAGTTTTCCATGCATTTGGAGGATCATGTCCCTATACCCATGTCCGAAAATGTGTCGGACATGAGTACTTTTAAGAAAAATGAAGAGTCAGATCAACATAGAACATATCAAATTATATGTGAGAGCTGCTGTTCAATATTTTGAGATAAAAATACATGCAATATCAAATTTCTTCAGCCAGACCAACATGTAACTGCTAAAGTCAATTTCTTTGGAGGTAAAAATGCCAAATATAGTTTCTCTACGTAATTTATTTTTGTTCAAGATAAGGATGGGACAATAAAAAAAAAAACAGAGGAAATGTATGCATGAAAATTTGTAATTACCAGCATTCGGTGTGGGGAAAAAGTCCTACCATTATTACTTATGGTTGAGATTTCGCTAGGACCCACAATAATTCATAACAGTGTCGAAAAACTTTATCATAGCAATGAACCAAGACAAATATTCATCAAAAAAGGAAAACAAACACTTGTGCAGACTAAGTTCGTCAATCATAATCATCTAATGAAAACACAACCAAAGGGTATATAAAATTAACCTAAATTATTGATAAAATTTCCAACCTATTTCTCGAATTAGAAAAAACGGAAGACCTTAATCCAAACGCGAAGTTCATGACTATATTTGATACAGATAACATTTATATTTCTAGTAATCTAAATTGCCAACAGTAAGAACCAAAACCAGGTGTATACCGAGATACAAATAGCAAGGCATACGTTCATATGCGACTGAGCAGATAAAAAATAACATACAATCAAAATCTAAACTACCCTGACAACACATAACTGTCAATTCATCAAAACAGTGAGTATGCAGTAGAACGAAATCAATCTGCAAAACGTGTATATTGTTTAAGTTGAAAATTAACATGTAATTCCATTTAATTAAATGCATAACAAACTAAACAACTAAGAAAAAGCAGATTAACTAATAAACAGTTAATAAGAAACGTATATAATCATACAAAAATAACTTATATTAAAAAAAAAAATACATGGCTAACCTCCATAAAGGAACTTGAAACTTAAAACCCACGTAACAAAACCAACCTGGAAAAATGGGTTTTCATTGTTATATATACATCTATAAACCTCGATTGTCAATTTTTTTTTCTTTTTTTTCTCTTTCGCTCTTTTCTTTTAGAGATAAATAAAACCCGAGAAATAAAAAGAAAAGAAAAGAACAAACAAGACATGGTAAAAAAGAGTTTGGTTACCTTGAAAGAGAGATCCTGGCTTTCATAAATACGAAAACGTTGAACTCTCGAGACTTAGAAGAGCGAGAATAACAATAATAAAGGAAAAAAAAAAAAAACAAACAAATTCTCTTAAGTTTTGCTGTCAAGAGGAAAAAAAAAAAGTCTGATTTATGAGAGTTTGAGACCAGACGCGTTCATAAGGTAGATTTTGAAATGACCAAAACGGACATGTCTTTGTTCCCCTTACGTTGGCTTTGGACATTCCTAGTTTAGGAAATTTAGGGCTGTTTTTTTTTCTTTTGGAGTTTCGTTTTCAAACAAAATATACAGTACTAATTTTTGCTTTCAGGCAAAGTTTTTCGATAGGAAACGTTGATTAACATACAAATAAATAATAATAATAATAATAATAATAATAATAATAATAAAGCTTTTGACCATTTTTATTTCCTCCTTACTTTTACAAAAATAATAGATTAATAAGATTCATTACGTCTTTTTCAATAGAATAAAAGGGTTTGTGAGGGGAAATAGAAAATTTACAATACATATATAAATTTAAGGAGTTTCATTTTGATTAATTAACAGTTAATTTTTTTTATTATGTCGTATGTAAATTAAAAAATAGTAAACATCTTACTTTTTTTTAAAAAATTTATTATACCCAAAATATTGATATTATCTTATTAACTATATTTGTTGAATTTAATAATTTTACTATTGATGAATGTGATAATTTATTAATTTTACACTTACTGTTTAAGTATATATACATATATATATATATATATATATATGTATAATATTTGCAGATTTGGCCCGCACATGTAGACGTACTTACCAATTGAATTGAACGTGGGTGGTAAGCAATGAATAAAAAATTGAGAATTTCTTTTATTACAATATTATAATTATTTAATTATAATTAAAAATTATATAAAAATTTATTATTTATAAATATGAATTTTATATAATTTTTTATGGGCTTCACGTAAAATTAAATTTTAATTAGTTAATTATAGTTTAATTATTATAAGTGATATGGTCTTTAAAAAATCAAATTGGTAATTGAATTTATGTGATTTTTGAATTATTCATTATCAAATTTGGAAGTCAAGCAATGTGATTTTTTATTCCACTCAATCAATTCAATTAGTTGAATTAAAATATTTAATTTAAAATAAATTAAATATTGAATATGTGATTTGATATTAACAACAATATTAAATGTAGTGTTTACTAAATAAAAATATGTATCTTATATGAATATATAAAACCAAAAATAACAAAAAATGATTTTTTACCTATTTAATCTAGTTTTTTACTATTGAACCGGTTCTATATTGATTCATCGTATCTTTGGTTCTTCGACATATTTCGGATCAAAATGGACGACTAATTTTGAATTAAACCAATTCAACCGACTATTCCAATTCAATTGTTTTCAACAGAATATAATTTGCAATGTTTTACTTTGAAATAGTTGAGAAATAAAAAATAACCTTCTTTTTCCTTTTACAATGACCCTTGAAAACTGTTTATCTTGTCATTCAGAATACTTTTGGGAAAATACAAAAATTAATCATTATAAATAATCTTTACTTTTCTTGCATATAATATTAAATAGAAAATAAAAAGGCCGTACTAGTGATTGTTAAAGTATACTACGCTCCTCGACTTCGCATACAATTCTTATATGATGTTGCATTTCATTAGTTACTAAGAAAAATAGTTTAATTAAATAGAAGATAACGATGGAGAGTTCAATTTAATGATTGATACATGTTTTCTCTATTCGAGGAGTAGAGTTAAAATTCCTATTCACCGATTATTAGAGTTGATAAGAAAAACGAAAGGAAACTTATACATTCATATATCTATTGACAATAATACTAGCGTTTACAAAGTAGACATGCATGCATTGCCGCAGCAATATCAATATGCATTCTATTTTATTCCTTACAAAGGTCACGACTTGGGAGCTATATTTCTTACGACTTTAGAAAGGCTTTTCTTTTACTTTTTGTAGGCCTTAAAACTCAGCAACAATGCTTTCATCCCCTCCCTGCCTACATATCTAATTAATCCTTCATCATATATATAAATATATTCTATAACTCGTAAGTCATACCAACCTTAAGCATGCGACTGTGAGGAATGTCGAACACTTTTTCACTTTGTCTCAAGTTTTTCTTCAGGAAATTGTAAGCATAATCTATTAAAATCCTTTTTCCAATTCCACTTCCTTTGCTTGCAATCACCTCATTTTCACCAATCAAGTGTACAACTCCAGCTTCCCATGCTTTATCTACTACGTTCATCTCTCGCTCCACTGTCTCTTCCCAATTCTCTTCGACCTGCCTCCCATTCATCTCATCTTCATCTTGATGCTCATCCTTTTTGGCTTTCTTTTTTCCATCACTAACCAGAACATGAGCCAACCATATGTTTTCTTTGATGAACTCTTTCAACCTTTCGACCAAAGTCTGCTCGAAGGATTCTTCCCCGTTGCGCGTATCTGTGTATCCGTATCTAACAACGCAACGAAACACGTTTAACTCCTTTGGTTCTACTCTTCTGAAAAGAAATCTTTCTTCAGCTGGAACCTTGCTGATCGGTAGTGATTTGATGGAGACGAAAACAAGGACCGAATGTAATGCTTGTATATTTGCCACATAATGCTCGAATATGGGCGGAATACCTTGAACAAGCTCCGAGTAAAACATAGCAAGACCAGGAATTCTACACAAGTTTTTGTTGGCAGCGATCACCTTCAACCTTCCAATAGAGATTTTGTGATCAAGCTCGAAATTGTACTTTTTCCGGTATACATTGTTCCAAACATACATCACTGTCATCAGGACCGCTGCAAAAGCCAACGGCAGGTAGCCTCCTTGATCGAATTTGTAGAGAACAGAGCTCAAATAGGCTAACTCCACGGACCCAATGATAAGAACATAGGCAACTACGAAAAGTATATTGGTTTTCCATATCATGATCATTACGAGAACCAACAGGGATGATGTTAGAGTCATTACAAAAACCACTGCAATCCCTGTATGCAAAAGTTACTTCTTATTAGTTTTAATGCTTAAAGAAATATAATTGCATCATTAATGTGATTTAGATATAAGTTTAAAGCATAACCAGAGTTGAGAGTGTTACCATATGCATTGCCAATCTTTGCAGTAGTTCTGAAACCAAGAGTAACCCCTATACAAGCTACCATCAGCAAGTAATTCACCTCGGGGATATAGACTTGCCCTTCGTATTTGGCCGATGTATGAACAATTTTAACGCGAGGAAAGCACCCCAAAGAGAGAGACTGCTGGATTATCGAGAAAGTCCCGGAAATCATCGCTTGACTTGCGATAATTGCAGCCGCAACAGCCACCACAAACATTGGCCAATACAGAGGGCCTGCTTATAACAATCAGCTACCTTAGTAAGATATATATATATATATATATGTATATATATTATATACACATGCAAGTAAACTGAGTTTAATCAGCTACCCTAGTAAGGTATATATATAGTATATACACATGCAAGTAACCTAAGTAAACTCAAATCAGAATAAAATTGGATGTCACTGGCTGGACTTCTATTTGTAACCTGGAATTGATTTAAAAAAAGTATCAGAGACTAATTCTTCATGTTTCCGAAGGAAAGAGGCTTGTCCTGCATAGGCCATTATCAGAGCCGGGTAAGTCACTGAGCACATGCTTATTTGAATGGATCGAACTGAGAAATGGCCAACATCAGCAAACAATGCTTCCGTCCCTGCATCATATCCAAGTATAAGTTTCTAACTGGTAATCTTTAGCAGCTCTTTCAATAAAAACTGTTAAAATTAAGGGAGAAAAAAAAAATTGGAACCTGTTATGGCAAGAACGACCCCACCGAGGGAGACCCATGCATCCTTTTTGTTCCTCTGAAAGTAATCTATTATGTATTTTGGGTTTATGGCTTTGACGACTGTTGGGTCAAATTTAATGAAGTTGTAAACTCCGATTCCACCAATGAATGCAAACCAAATGCAGATTATGGGAGCAAAGCTGTAGCCCACTTTGTCGGTTCCGAATCTTTGAACCATGAAGAGGCAGATCAAGATAACTATTGATATCCAAACAATCCTATCTGTTTTACACCAAATATTTTTATTATGAGCAATTAGTAATTTTGTTTAAAGAAAAGGACCAAAAAAAATAAAATAAGATGAGCTTATTTCCAATTTCATGGCAGGGAAGAGGTAAGTTTGCATTAAAAAGAAGTACATATATGATGTCATGCCTTCTGTTATTGCAGATGTAGCTTCCTTGATGCCACCCACAGCTGACAAAACTGCAATAAAGGTGTTTTCAATTGGTAAAACCAATAATTGAGAGATTTAAATAGTTTGATAATGAAATATTACGATTGTTATTTTTTGGTTTAATTTTTTTTTTTATGATTTGAGATTTTTGTTTGTGATCATTATAAACGTGATGCCATTGAAAATGGATCCTCGCAATTTAAATCATGATTTTGATATATAGAAAAGAATAGTAAAAGTTTTTTTTTAAAAAAATAGTTAACCTGAGATGCAAGGGGTGAGGACGCCATCACCAATGACCATGGAAGTGCCAAGCATTGTGATGATCAAGAGAAAAAATTTAGCGAACGGGCTGTTCTCCAGCTTAGACTTGAGTTGCGATGCTCGTTTAAGACGCTTGCTGGGCAATTCAAGCTGGAAATTGGATACATCACGATCCTCTGCTTGTTGGCTGGGGATCAAACCCACCCTCGCATATCGGCATATTAGCGAGTACAGTGCAAATGTTCCCCCTGGAAAAAAAAAAAAAAAACAAAATTTAAAAGAAAAATCAATCAACTACATTAGCTCTTTTTCATCCATTGTAATTTGCTGAAAGTAAGATTGGATCCTATATGTTTAATAAAACTTATCATAAAACTTTACTACGAACTCGAATCGATTTATTTTAATTTCTCCTTGTTTATTTCAATTAATTTAAGTGAGGGTCATTTTCAATCTTTTTCAGGTGTAGGGAGTAGTGACCCAGAAGTCCAGAACTAAAATAAAGAATGGTTCTACTATTTGAGTTCTTTTAATCACAATGCTTTTTGACTACTGCTAAGTTAATATATTTATATATTATTTTGTGGCCAATTTTTTCTTAAACAACCATCAATTATTATTCCGTTAATTGGGAATTGTATTAACGACGTAGTTATGCCGGTGGATTCATGGTAGTTGGATGATTGGATACGTTTAATTTTTTTTTTTTTTAAATTAGTAGTTTGAAATAGAGAAAAATATTTTAGATGTGAAAATTTGAAAACAAAAATGTCATATTAAAGTGACTATAAATAGTTTGTTTTTCTTTTTTTCTGAAAATTTAATTATTATTTTATAGACTTTGAGAACCAATTAATTGGCTACTACAACCCCAGCATACGATTTTTCTTTTAAGTAAAAACGGATTTGCTTAGGTCATGTGGGAAAAGAACTCGGCAACCTAAGTGCCTAACATGTAAATTTCTACCTCATGTTGTTTACTTTCACGTGATTATTTTACAAAAGTCGTATTTTATCAGCGTTTTGCTTCTAAATTTCAACTTCATCACCCACGTTCAAAGCTGAAAAAATATATTAATTAATTGGTAAAAAAAATTATTAAAATTTTCAACTTGCCTATCGACTCAAGAGAAGTATCGAAAGAAAAACAATAGTTTAAATTTTTTGGCAACAAGAAAGTTCATGAATCATCCAATTTTTTAAGACCCTCGTACATATGATTGGCCGATGGCTTTTGTTCATTTTTTTTTAGAAAAAAAAAGTGCAATAAAGTAAACAAAAAACAGCTATAGATTCTGATTCAATAATATAATAATTTACCATAAGTTTAAGTAAAGAGAGAAGATGGGGTTAATTGTTTATTGGATGCTTACTTAATATAATGTAATTAATGTTGTTAATCGATAATACCTTCACCATTATCGTTGGCTCTTAGAACGATGAAGACGTATTTGATCAAAGGGATGAGAGTGATGGTGTAGAAGATCAAAGAGAGAACCCCCAGTATGTCGTCGTTGTGATTTATTCCTTTGGTGAAGGTGCTTCCATAAACGTAAAGAGGCGACGTGCCGATATCACCGTACACTACCCCAATACTCTGGAACGCTAGTTGCAGGATCACCGACCATTCCGCAGGCTAAGGAAATTGTTCAATGTTAGAAACTACTAAAATCAATGTAATATATATGCCGGTTACTCTCGTTATTTTACAGTTTCGAATCTCTCTATCCACGATTTAAATCAGTGGCCTACTGCATCAAAGTTTTTAGTAGTTTGTTTTCGGCCTTCAAGGTGACTGAAAAGAAAGTATTTATTACCTGAGAGCCACGGCCATGATGGCTCGGAACCTTGGCGGATTCCAAGTCCATCGAATCGTATCTGTGCAGCTTCTGCAACGGGCGTTTTTTAAAGTCGTCAGAAACTTCGTCATGGGCGTTGCTTGATTCGACTTCATCATCCTCGTGGCTTTCTTTGACATGTTCTTCCACAAAATCACCAGTCATAGTTTTAGTTTGGACCCAGATATAAACTAGGGAAGGGGAACTTCAAGTATATATGAAAATTATTTTATAAAAATAAAGGAGAGGCAAAAGCAAGCTTTGTTTCTTTCTCTTTACGCTGCCAGACAAATTAAGAAGGGGAGGGGGGGGGGTTTGGGGAATTCTACGGTATAGCTATGGGGTAAAGCGAAGACTGAAGACTAACTGCTCCCAAATGTTAGGGTGCGGTGGAATTTATAAAAACACAAAATTAGGAAAATTTTGGCCATCGCCCATTTGGCATACTTGGATTTACTCATCCGTATAACATGAAGTTGACTTCATTTTTTTTATAAGTCAAAAAGTTACCAAGATTTTTTTTACTCAAAAGCTCAATTTTCAAATCCGAACTCTCTAGGATTTTTATTTTTATTTTTTTTGGATTTTTGCTATTTAAAATTTCATTTTTGAGGTGAAGTGATTTTATTACTTTTAATTTTATTATTTTATACAATTTTTTAGATATTTTTATTTATTAAATCATTTTCACAAAAAATATTAAATATTTAAAATTTTTAAATTATATTTTTTTTTACCGGAATTTTATAACACATTTTTTTCAACTGAAATTTTTCTAATACAAATGCTATACTTATCCTAAGTACATTGACGTGAGCGCAAATCCTCCTGCCCTCTTTTCCTGCCCCCTTGGTGCGCA
The DNA here is from genome assembly GCA_038381775.1 of Adansonia rubrostipa. Classification (NCBI taxonomy): domain Eukaryota; kingdom Viridiplantae; phylum Streptophyta; class Magnoliopsida; order Malvales; family Malvaceae; genus Adansonia; species Adansonia rubrostipa. Next base: position 792,891 of record JBBYHM010000007.1, read on the forward strand.
ACTACGCGTGTCGTTTGTCGTACATATAAAGGTTTCGTTTACCTTTAGAATTAGCTGTTTGGCCATTTTTTTCCTTAAAAATCATTATGAAACTTTACGAAAAGTAAAAATTTTAAAAATTAAGTTCACATTATTTAATAATTTTATTTGTATAAATTATTTTATAAATATTAAATTTATATTTAATAAATAAAAATATTTTAAAATAATAAATATGTGTAAAAAGTTTATAAAAAAAACTTTTACTTTTAATTTTTTAAACCTTTTTTTTTGTTTTAATTTTGCTCATAAAAAATTAGTTAATTTTTTTTCAACAGCTTGTCCGAAAATTTATTTGACTCGATTTTTATTTTTAAGGAACTTTAAAAAATTGAGCCAAACACGGAGTAAATAAAAATAAGTTTATATTTTTTTTAATTTTTATTCAGTTTTAATTTTAATTTTATTTTCAAAGTTTTAACTAGCCTTATTTAAAAAAAAAGTATTTTACCATTAAAATTTATTAAAAAATATACTTATCTCTTAGGTAAAAAAAAAAAAAATACTTTCTTATTTTTTTTACGGTTTTGTAAACATATGCTAACCTCATTGATGTCTTAACTATTAATTTAAATTTATATTAAAATATTTATATATTTGAAGTTAAATTTTATTTCAAGATAAATACGTCTTTTCTTAATCATTAATTTATTCAGATTTATTTATTTTTCATTTTTAACTAAAATTTTCTTAAAATTTAATTAATTTTAAAATTATGTTTTATTATTATCAGAATAAATTTAGATTAAATTATATTTTAATTGATATACAGCTTAGATATTTTAAATATATTTTTATCAGGTTTACTCATTTTTAATTATATTAATTATATATTTTAAATAAATTCAGAATAAAATTATCAGGTTTATTTATGTATTCTGTTTATTTATTTATTAATTATATATTTTAAGATAACGACACGTGCACTTGTATCACATTGGGGCACAAAAAGAAGGCGTGGGAAAAGGGGAAGGATAGGGCGATTTGCATTCCATTGATGTCTAGATGAATGAAATCATTGAAGAGCCCGATCTAATCTTTGATTTCATTTCTTGTAATTATTATTTTTTTTTTGTGTCTAATATTTATTTTTTGAAATTTTAAAAATTTCAAATGGTAATCAAAACCTGATTACAATATATTTTTTTAAAATTAAGATTATTAATATTTGATTATGATTATTAAAATAAAAAATATAATATATTATTAATAGATCACACAATGACTGACTATTATAATATGTTTAAGTAATAAGTAATTTTTTAGTTGATATTTTAGTTGACTAATTTTTCTAATTTTTAACTAATATTGTCATGCATTAATAAGAACAATCAATAGCTTTATTTGAGATCCATATATTTATTATCATTATTATTATTATTATTATTATTTTAAACTTCATGCCAAAATCCAACCAATTATTAGATACTTTAATTAGAAAATAAACTTTTTCTAAATTATACACATATAAAGTATCATGGATCCTCGATCCATGTTTTAAAATATCATTAAATTTTTATGCAAAGTTTTCTTTAATGATAATGGAGTTACATAACTCCGAGATTAGATCAAAAGATAATTAAACAATAGACAACCGTACAAATAAACTATTCCGTTAATTATTACTTGCTGATCCATCGCTTATAATTTAAATTAAGTCCAAGAAAATTATTTAAGATTAAGAAAAAGAAAAAATTACAGTAAATTTATTATCCCGAATGGCTAATTTAGCCTAAACATGGATAAAACTGCCTTTCTTAGGTTAAATTATATGTACAACACATAGCTCTTTATGTATTTTTTATTTCTGAAATAAATATTTTTGTAATTTATCTATATTATTCTTCATTGATAGAAATAAGGAGTCGTTAATATATATATACCTTTTTTTTCTTTTTTTTTCTAATTTTTTATTAGGGACGAAATTGCATTAAAATCTTTTATAATTTTTTATATTAAAATACTAATAAAACACCGGAACATTTGACTCAATAATTAACATATTTTTTTTCTTGTTTAAAGAATTCAGCTTGATTCCATGTATAGCTTCCAATTAACAAATTAAAAAGCTTACAAAAAATTTTTCACATGTAAAAAAAAAAATTAATTTTAAATGGATGAATTGCAATTTCAGACTTCAAATCTTTTTTGAATTGATATTATTTGATACAAATTAAGAACAAACAACTTTTCATATACTATCAACCAAACACATTTCCGGATTAACATGCTTCCCCATTTGCCTACTTTGTAGTTTATTCATGCTTTTTATACTGAAAAGGTACAAAGCTTCTTCAGCTCTTCAGTGGAGTCAGCAATCATTTCCATCACATGGTTCTAAAGCTCGTAAGTCATTCCAACTTTAAGCAAACGTTTGTGAGGAATTTCAAACACTTTGTCGGTTTGCCTCAAATTTTTCTTTATAAAATTGTAAGCATAATTTATCAAAATCTTCTTCCCAATACCAGCTCCTTTGTCTGCAATCACCTCATTCTCACCAACCAAGTGAACAACACCGGCTTGCCATGCTTGGTCCACTATTTCAATATCTTTACGCACCACCTCTTGTAGTTGCTCATTAGCTTCTCCATCTTCCTTCAGATTCTGATCTTGTTCATGATCCTGTTTGTTAAGAAGTCCATCTTCCAATTCGGTATCCTTTTTGGTTGTTGCGGCCCCATTATTAGCTTGCATTTGATCAGGAATTAAGAACCAAGTGTCTTCTCTGATGAACTCTTTCAATCTTTCTAGTAAACTGTTCTCGAAACTGTCTCGTTCGTTGTGCACATCCGTGTACCCATATCTAACCGCGCAACGGAAGACATTGAGCTCTCTCGGTTCTACTCTTCGGAAAAGGAATCTTTCTTCCATCGGAACCTTGCTAATCGGTAGCGATTTAATGGAGACGAAAACAAGTACCGTGTGCAATGCTGATACATTTGCCAAATAATGCTTGAAGATAGGTGGGATACCATGAACAAGCTCTGAGTAAAACATGGCGAGTCCGGGAATTCTACTGAAATTTGTGTTGGCAGTTATCTCCTTGAACTTTGCGGAAGAAACTTTGTGGTCAAGCTCGTAATAGTACTTTTTCCGATACACATTGTTCCAAATATACATCACGGTCATTAGAATTGCAGCAAAGGCCAATGGCAAGTACCCTCCCTCATCAAATTTATATAGGACCGAACTCAAATAGAGTAGCTCCACGGAACCGATGATAAGAACGTAGGCAATTACGTAAAGTATGTTGGTTTTCCATATCATGATCATGATGAGAACCAACAAAGATGATGTCAAATTCATTACAAATACCACCGCAATCCCTGTTTCAAAGACAGATTTCAGAGTCATATTTGCATCGCTACTGCAAATTGAATATAGATGTATATGCAGAGTTGTGTGGGAGAGTTAGTTACCATATGCATTGCCAATCTTTTGAGTTGTCCTAAAGCCGGCTGTAACCCCTACGCAAGCCAACATCAACAGGTAATTAACCTCCGGAATGTAAACTTGGCCTTCGTACTTGGTGGATGTGTGGACAACTTTGACCCGAGGGAAGCACCCCAGGGCGAGTGACTGCTGGATTATAGAGAAAGTTCCGGAAATCATCGCCTGACTTGCTATTATTGCAGCGGCAACAGCCACCACAAACATCGGCCAAAATAGATCATCTGCATCAAAACAGGCCACGTTATTAATAAATAGAGTTATATAAAAAAAAACTTTAAAAAAAGTGCCAACTCAGAAAAACAATTGCATTTTCTCGCCAAGTCATTTACGTGGTATCGATTTGTAAAAGGTATCTGCAACTAAATCTTCGTGTTTTCGGAGGAACGAAGCTTGCCCAGTGTATGCTAGCATTAGAGCCGGATAGATCACGGTGCACATGCTTATTTGTACTGAACGAACCGTAAAATGGCCAACATCAGCAAACAATGCTTCCGTTCCTACATTAAAAAGTGTAAATTCTTAAACTAAATTTGAAGGTTTCAATGGTTAATGGAATTATAAGGAGCAAAAAGTTAAATCAGAACCTGTTATGGCAAGAACGACGCCACCAAGGGAAACCCATGCATCCTTTTTGTTCCTTATGAAGTAATCTATTATGTACATAGGATTTAAGGCTTTCACCACTGTGGGATCAAATTTAATGAAGTTGTAAACCCCAATTCCACCGATGAATGCAAACCAAATGCAAATTATAGGAGCAAAGGTATAGCCCACTTTGTCGGTTCCAAATCTTTGAACCATGAAAAGGCAAACCAAGATAGCTATGGATATCCAAACAATCGTATCTGTTTACCCAAAAAAAAAGATTAAATTACTCATTTAGTCTATTAAAACTTTCAATACGTAAGGGATAGATGGGTGCTGCAATTAAAATAGAGTACCTTCTGATAGAGAAGATTTCGCTTCCTTGATGCCTCCCACGGCCGATAAAACTGCAAATTATCAAAGATTAAATAAACCAATTATAAAAAAAGAAGTAACCGGAGGCATTAATGAGTATAAAAAAAAGGTTCTGTTAAATTACCTGAGATGCAAGGAGTTAGGACACCATCGCCAATGACCATGGAAGTACCGAGCATTGTGATGATGAGAAGGAAAATTTTGGCAAAGTTGCTGTTCTCTAACGTGGACTTGAGTCCTGAAGCTCGTTTAAGACGCTTGCTGGGCAATTCCAGCTGAAAATTGGATACATCAGCATCCTCGGCTTGTTGACTCGGGATCAAACCCACCTTCGCATATCGGCATATCAGCGAGTACAAAGCAAATGTTCCTCCTGCAGCAGGCAGACATATATACATCTATTATAATTCAGTAATTACATTTTAACTTTATAACTATAATGCTTTCATGGTGAATCTGTCTACAAACTAATGGAATCTCAAACCTATACTCATCCTTGCTCAACCCATTGTTCTCAAAAACCAAAAGGCAGTCGAAAGCTAAATGGGAATTTTTTGTTTTTCTGTTACAGCTTAATTTGGTGGAATTTATCAATTTATTGTGATGCTAATTGCTATAGACTTTAATCCCGAACAGATGTTTCAGTGAGGGTTTTTATCAGGTTCAAGGAGAAAAAAAATCTTCATTATTATTACTGATTCAGGGGAAAGTTTGGAAATAAAATGACATTGGGAATAATAGAACTTGAATACTGGAAGGGCATTCATTGAAATTACGGTGGAATTTAGTCTAATTTCGTTTAGTTAAACTCAAGATTAATTTAGTCTAATATCATCTTTAAAAGACGGCATTCATTATATCCAGATTCAAATTTCATTATTTATAATCTTTTTTATTATCTCAATTTGTCACTTAATTTATAAAAATATATATTTTTGTATGTATGTATATATATAGATTGCACTATGATTAATTTATATACTTGAAAATAAATTTGTTATCTGCCTCATGCAAAATAAATACTTTACTCTTGCTTAGAAATAGACCCAAGGGTTGACACGTTTCTTATGTATCTTACATTATTGGTCTGCTTGATTTATCTGATAGTTTCAAACATTAATGGTCTGCTTTTGTTCATGAAACAATAATTCACAAACAATGAAACCAACTTCGAAATAAATACTAAAACCTGTCATGATAAACACATCTTTGATTAGTTATATGGGAACGCGGAATTTGGAAGAGGAAATTTGGTTGCTGTGTCCATTGTTTTGTTGATTTATACCAATATTTATACTCTCTCTGTTTGGCCGGCAGTGAAAGCAAAGATTAAAAAAAAAAAAAAAATACTTGGGTGTTTTTTTTCGTTTTAATGCAGCTAGATAACAGAGAATGGCAAGCAAAATTACACTAAGAACCCATTTTCAGCCAACGGCCAACCCAAATGGAGACTAATATATAGTAAGAAATTTAAAATAATATCATTTTTTTTTGTTTAAATTTATGTTTGATGCACGAATAATATATAAATTGTATACGGTTAATGAATCAGATAATGTTATTTTATTAAAAATAAAATTATTTATTTTTATTTTTATAAATTTTTAATGAGATATCTCTTCACTAATAATATATAATTTTATATACTATCAATTCATTGAATATAGGCTTAAATAAAAAAAAAAAAAAGGCCCTTGAAGTATACTTTTTTTTTCACTTAGGTACTTTACGAACTTTTGTTCTCAACCAGTTTAGTACTTATTTTATAGACCGTTTACTAATTTGGTATTTCACTCCTGAAACCATTAAAAAAAATAAAATTTTGATATTTTTCAACCAATAATATTGTACTATATGTCACTGGCATCATTAATATATGTCATATATCATAATTTAATTGATTTATATCATCATTAACTATCGATATTAAGATAAAATATCAAATTAGTTAAAAGAATTATATTATAGATACTAAATTAGGAACAAAATTTCATTAAGTACTTAAGTGAAGAAAAGAGTAAAGTACAAAGACTATTTTTTTTAACTAAGCCTTGAATATAAACCCTTTTAATTAATATCCTGAATGTAAAAATCACAATCTCTAAAACCCTTTTTCTTTTTGGGAAGAAATATTTTCCCTAGTTACGCTCTGGCCGGTTCAATATTGGGAATTGTAGGGCATGGATGAAAGTTGACACAAACAATTTAAAAATGGATTTTCTTTTGGTCTCAATTAATTATTGCATGCTGCTAGGGAGCAATAAAAGTAAGACTTTATATTTTATTAATATCGTAAGCTCATAATGCAAGTGAAATAAAAATAATTAAAAAACTTATATATTAAAATAAATTTATCCAACAATGTAATATGTTCTTTTGTTTTAAATAAACATATCTGACAACGTTGCATGTGTGATAATTTTTTCTATACGTAAAAAATATAAACATTTTTAATATTATTTTATATTATAAATTTAATTTTGAATTTATTAATATATTTTAAATTTGTGGTATCAATCCAATCAAATATTTTAATTTTAATATGGATGCACCAATAATTATGTATAAATTAAAAAATAATAAATTATAACTTAATTAACAAGGAAACTAAAAAGTTTTAAAAGTTCTTTTTGATAAATGCTAATTAAAATTATTTAGTACAATTTACAATCATAATTGTGGTTGGCATGGCTCATGTTGGTGGAGGTTTCAAGGTTTTGGGTTTTCAAATCAAAGCCAACTACCGTTCCCCCTAATCTTTTGATTGCTAATTGCGATCGTGACTTCCAATTTCAAAGTTTTCTTTTTCGGTCAAAGTAAGCTTCCATGAAAAATTGAAAAAAAAGAAAAGTATAAAAGAGTTTGAACTTTAAACACTGCTGATCTGTAGGGAGAAAAAAATAGTTTCATGGCGACTGCTATTGGTGGGTACAAGAAACCAATTCCAAAGAATTAATTATACAATAGCATGATTGTGACGCTACCCAATAATGGGTCGCCAAGCAAAACACTAGTAAGCCACTATACTTAATGTGCTTGGGAATGGAAGAATTAATATAATCTTGTTTTCATCTAAATTTATGCATATTTGGGTTTTTATTATACTTGTGATTGATTAAGTTTTCTAAAAGTTTGGAAAATAATAGTTTTTTTTTATTATTATTAATTAAATAATTAAAATTAAAAAAAAATTATCTCATTTTTTGTCAAAGAATTAACTGAATTAAATTTTAAAATATATCATAGATATATTAGATTTGTATAGTATGACTATGTTCTCCAAGAAAATTTTACAAGAATTGATGGATGCATGGAGTTGAAGAATTAAATGCAATTACCTTCGCCATTATCATTGGCTCGTAAGACAATGAAGACGTATTTAGTGAAAGGGATGAGAGTGATGGTGTAGATGATCAAAGAAAGAACTCCCAATATGTCGTCGCTGTGACGTATGCCATGGGTGAAAGTACTGGCATATACGTAGAGAGGCGATGTGCCGATATCTCCATATATTACGCCAATGCTTTGGAACGCTAAATGCAAGATCACCGACCATTCCAAAGGCTTTTTTTTTTTAATTATTAATTTCAGCAACAAAATCAACACAATATTTAGAAAATAAATAATTAACAACAAATGCTAGGTATTACGTATAATTAAATTGACTTGCAGACCTGAGAACCACGATCATGATGGCCTCGAAATTTGGTGGATTCCAGGTCCAGGGAATCATTTCTGCGCAACTTTGCAAATGAGTTTAGCTTTCCCTTGAGTTGATGTTGACGATCGGAAACTTCCTCAGGATGATCAGTACTTTCCTCTATGGATTCACCCACAACAATATTATTCGACATTTTTCTAGATCAAGGTAGAAATTAACAAATAACAAGGAATAAATAATAGTAGTAATGATTAAATTTTATTGTGTATATAAAACCGTCGAAAGCATCGAGCCATTTTCGACTATTCTTGCTGTTTTACTTTCTGCAACACACAAAAAAAGGGTTGTTTCAAAGACTTGAGAGTCAAGGGGCTCTCGAGGGCTATATTTTGCTCTGGGGGTTTGTGCTGAGCTCCTCGATGTGATGACGCACAAAATTTATAGGCAAAGAAAAGCGAAGAGGAAAGACACCCATGGGCGCCACCATGGGGGATCACTTTTTTCAAGCCCAATAAATTACACGTGCCGATGGGCGGCCCCTCTTGATTTCTTGTGTGATTACTTTGATGTAATCAATGATAGTGTGATATTTCCTCTCATGAATGTGAAATTAATCTAATTATTTTATATAATTATTTTTAAATAATAATATTTAATAAATTTAAAATTAAAATTTTAATATTTATAATATTTTTTTTCGTATCTCTTAATGCAAAGGAAAAAAAAATCTTCTTATATCTTTTTTTTTTTCTGTTTATGCCATTTTCCCAAACTCAAAGATGTTCCTGTGCAAACCATTTTTTTTTATTAATCCAAACTCCTTTTCAATGCTATGGTTATCTTCTTAAAATGTGTGATTATATTTATATATATATATATATATGTATGTGTGTATGTATATAAAGCGAGTAAACTCCGTGTACATTAAAACAAAGAAATTTTAAGCATTAAAGGATGTGACAAACTAGTTTAAAGTATTAAAAGATGTGACAAAACCCTGGTCCCAACCCAAGCGTTGTTTCTTCCCATCCCATCCCGAACAAAAAGGCCATGTATTAGGTATGTTCTTTAGATCGTAAACTAAATTAAATTTTCAATATCTCGAATATTTTATTTTTTTTAAAAGTTGATTTTAAATTATTTATTTAAATAAAAAGATTATTTATACCTCAAACAAAGATTTTCATTTTTTTTATGTTCAATTTGACTGTTTTAGGGTATTTTAATAAACCAAACTTTCGGTGCAATAATACACGTTAGAATTTAAGATTCACGCTTTCTTTCCTTTTTGCAAAGTTAATATTTCTCTTGTAATTCTTTTTAATTTCTATAATAATTTTATAATTATTTAATTATAATATAAAATTATTTTATTCCCAAAAAAAACTAAATATAATATTTTAAAGAATTTTACTCTGTTCAAAATCATAATTTATTAATTACATTGATGACGATACGCCCCCAAAGAGTGAATTCCAAACCAATAATGTAACCAGAGATTGCCAGGGCCAGTCAATCCCTTCCACATGGAGAGGTCATCTTCCGGAGTTAAATTTAATCGAATCGGAAAACCACAGCTACTTGACGTGACCTATGATTATTCAGATATAAATTATTTTTTATTTAATTATTGGTTTATTTTGATAGTATTTATATATATTTGTTGTTAATTAAACACTTGATTAATGTATATTTTCGAGAATTTAATTCAAAAGAAAAGGAAATATATTGTTATTTTTTTTGATTCGATTCCGTTTTGGACACAGTTTTCTTTTAAATTATATGAGTTTTTTTAATAAAAAATATATTTATTTTTTAAAAAATTTAATTATAATTTTAGTAGAAATAACTTTGTAGGTTAGTTTCAACATATTTTAGATGATATAAAACTACATTTGCTCATACATGCCTTGCAACAACCGATCGTTTTAACATTGATTGCCAAAACAAGAAATGACAAAAAAAAAAAGTAATAAAGAACTGCAATCATCAAGTATTAAAGTATTAGGAGTATATTTCTAATTACCCCCCAATCCCTTTCATTTCAACAAAGTCTTCAATTTGTCAATTGGAATACATATGAGAAAAATAATTTAAAAAAATGTACAATAATTGAGCTATTGAATTGTTATTTGACTTGGAAGAATCAATACATGTGATTTAAACAAAGTTAAAATTTGTGTCTTATTCAAATTTATTAAAGACCTAAATATATATATAT
>JBBYHM010000007.1:885583-1107211 GCA_038381775.1 Adansonia rubrostipa
GCTCCATGCGTTTAGTCTTTGCCCTAGTCATTGGACCTCCAATTCCTTGCAAAGGATCATAAGAATGGTTGGAAATATGTGTTTGTGCAAGTTGATCTCCATCAGTTCTATTAAAACTCTTACTTCTCATCAAACACCTAATCATCCAATTGTGTTAATTTTCTTAAATTGTTTAAGATACGAATTGGATAATAAAACAAGAATATAATCAAAATTCAATTAAATTGTTTAATTGAAAAATATATTTAATTTAGATGATTAATCCTAATTCGATTAGGATTTCTTCTAATATGATTAGAATAAATGTTAATCACGTAGGAAAATTGTTTTCGTAATTAAATTAAATATGGATCAATCAATAAAACTTCAAAAATATTGGAAACTACTTTCCTTAATGGTTTAAGAAATATTACATGCTAAATTGTTTGTCCAAATTAAGACAAAATTATCCAAAAGTTAGATAATGTCCTAGTTAAGACTAACAATCAAAAAGTTAAGTAATGTCCAATTTAATGTCTGAAAATGTTGTTTTTGGAAAACAAGTTTCCTAAACGGTTTGAGAAATATGAGATGCATAATGGTTTGTCCAAATTATGATAAAGTTATCTAAAATTAAATACTCATTTAAGACAAATAATCTAAAAGTTAAGTAATGGGTAGTTTAAGACATGCTTCTTAAAAGTTATAAATTTAATTAAAAAAGTTTTAATTAAAAAAAACAAAATTGTTAAATAATTTGATAAATTATCTCAAATTTTTTAAATAGGTTTATGCAGATGACATACAAATCACCAAGTAATATTGGCCATGCTTATTTAATATCATGTTTATAATATAATTATGTTAGCATGATGATGATTATGGACTAGAACTTAGGATGACTAGGTTATGGATGATTGAATTTTTTTGTAGGTATTTTTTTATAAATAGGGTTTGCGAAGTCTACCATCTCATTTAATTCTGGGCTATAAATTCACTTCTCACCTAACTACCCTCGAATATAACTGAAGGTTTCTTATAAATATATGTAATCATTACATAGGACTCATAGATTTAGATTTAGGTTAAGATTAGAATTTATGTAAATCCTAGGTGTAAAAAAGATGGTGCCAAGAAGAAAGGGCTAAAGAGATCATCATTAAGATTTGTGAAGACCTTGTATGATATCTTTTAGAAATTGACCAATTAATTTCCTAATGACTCAAGGAAACTAGATAGACAAAGTCCACAATCATCTTAGTAGATTGAATGTGTTACATTTGTTTTGAATTTATATATATTTAATATATGATTGAATAAATATTAAGCATCTAGTAAAAAAAAGTAATGAGACCTAAGATAAATGACAAAAATCCCTCATAAAATATTGAGTCCATGCTAAAGCATGATTAGATGTCTTCCATTAATTATAATAAGATACTTGAGTTTCAACACGAAGATTTGTTAAGCCATCCTTAAGGTCCCTTTGTCCTAAGCTCTTTGAGTTATAATAAATAGGTCTTATTCAACTAAAGCTCTGTTATTTAAATGCTTACAAACTTGACCCTTCGGCATTAGAGGCAATGGTAAGGTAAGGTACATGTGATGTATTTAGGTAAAAAGTTACCACTTAATTGATCTAGGAGTTGCATAGAGATGGAATTGGTAAGCTGTGTTACCAACCTAATTAGTTCTTTTATGCTTTGTTAGGCTATCCCTAAGTTCATGGAAGGATGAAAGAGGTTTTAGCTCATTCAGAAGATTCAAATGTTGAACTTCTCGCATTATAGTTAAAGGCTATAATGTAAAAAAAATGATGAGGACAATCATTAAAGTTGTAAAATTTTAATATTTGAAATTGCAAATTATTAACTATGAAATGTTTTGGTTCATAATGTATATAAACACAACATGACTAATAAACTTTCGCCAAATAGCATACATCATGTTAATAAGCTTAACAAGCCATACTCCATTAACTAGGTTCACATTGAATGGCATATCTAAGAATGGCCTATTATAAGTTCAGATTTATGACCATGATTAAGGCATATTGTGATAATGGTTAGTATGACACCAAAACTCTGAAAGTAGCAAGTAGCTATTTAAGCTCATGAAATCATCTGAAACCTTAAAGAATTGTTCTATAAGGACAATTATAATGAGAGACTTTATGTCCTTAAGGTATTGTTCCTAAGCAAGATGTCAGAAAGTAGCCTAATTAGGCCTCATATGATAGGATATCTTTTAGGACATGGGCACTTTAGATGGATCATGATCCATGCATTATCCATACACTTTCTTTTAAAGAAGGATAATAAACATAATAAAGGAATGTCTAACAAAGGGGATAGCTAGATTAGTAGAGTTTGCAAGGAATATTTTGATATGATCAAAATTAAAAACCTTATAGAAGTTTTAATATTAAATATATACTAAAATTAATTCACTTCTTCAGGTATGTAATACCTAGAAGTTGGTGTTTAAATGTGTATGACATATTATAAGGCCAAATAAAATGAGTAGTGAAGATGGATCATGGTAATGGCAACCATATTGATGTTGATCAAAGAATGTAGTTTGTGATTTTAGGGTTTCAGACAGTGAAGGTTCAAAAAATCATAACTCTATCATCCAAAATGGTTCAATGCAAATTAAAAACCATTAAAAAGGTAATATAATGTTCTTTTAAGGAAAAATATCAATAAATTCCATAAAAATGTGCTTGGTCTTAAAAATAATATTTTAATTTTAGGCATAGTGTTGCTAGAACAAAAATAGGGGAATTTTTTGGTATTTTCAAGTTTCTTAGGACTAAAATTGATCCAAGAACATTCGAATATCCATGGCAAAAAGGAATGGGTGACATGGGTGTCATGAATTCATTCCATAATCACAAAGTAGGTTGGGACAATGAAACAACCTGTTGACTCTGCCACTAATAAGAGTATTAAACTCAAGATCAAGGCTTATGATTTTTAACACAAAAAAATGTCATTTTTTAAAGAGAGCAACATTTTTTAACCATAAATCCAGGCCTAGAAAGTTTGATTGTCCCTAAGATTGGAGGACTAATTTTAGTGAAAACATTAAATCCATGCTAATCTCCATCTATTACAGGTAGCATGAACTTAACATGGGTTTTTGAAAATCATATTTTTACAACAAACAAACAAGCATTTTGACAAAAAGGTTATGAATGAGATGTAATATACATAACAATGAACATGGACAACATATTTAAACAAAGAAAGATGATATTTTGATAATGGAAAAGATGGCAAAAATGTAAGGTGATTACAAAAATGATGCACGAGAATGTTAGCCTCATAAATAGCATTTAGAAAAAAGCCATGGATGATGGTATAAGCATGTTTAGCCAAAGAAAAACATGTTGGAATTTTCAAGATGACATTTTTGTTTTATAAAACCTACTAAGATGCAAGAAAATGCATGAATATGCTCAAAACATGTTAGGGTGATGATTTAAGCATGTTAAATATGTGAAAGTGGATAAAACATGACAAAGATACATGAGGAAGAGCTGTCTTGCTAGTGAAAGTAAAACATGGCACATTTGGTCATCCAAGCAACATAAAAACATCAAAATATCATAAAAAAAACTTAAAACTAAGACATCCAAGGCCATAACAATGCATAGGAATCCTAAGATGGTTGTAGGACATGAATACCTTACTAGAATGATGCAAATGTTGAAAATAGAAAAGGAATGGAGTAAGGTAGAGAAAGTATACTAAAAAACTTTAACTTTTCACCTTTGCTTGGAGTAGTAACTCTAAGCTTAGTTCTCTTTCCATTTTGCTATTGGTTAGCAACAAAGGGATGAAAAATGAGGAGCTTTTAGCCATGGTCTAGATGTGAGGGAGATTTTAAGTGTGTAAAGTAGGGAAAGAAGGGTTTTTGGAGATTTTTTTGAGAGAAGAAGGGAAAGCTATGAGAATGGGGGAGTGTTTTCAATGTAGCAGTGTGTAAATAGGGAGGCCCCTTTTCACTAAGCTAAAATTTGCTCCTTTATAGTCCAAGGCTTACCTAATGTATTTTAGAGCCAAAGCAAGGGCATTTTTGGTTATTCCCCATTTACTTTATGATAGCCGTGGGTTTTATGCTAAGCAAGCTAAAATTTCATTGGCCACTAATAGTAAAGCGGTGGGGCAAAGGGACTATGGTATGTCCTCTAACAAACCCAATCATAAATCCTATTTTTAAGTAATTTTAGGCCTAAAAAAATTTTAAACCCTAATCATAAGTCCAAAGTTGAGGCATGGTATGAATTCTAATGATTTTTGGTTCAAAAATATGTTTAAGTCAAATTTTTAAATCAATGGTGAAAAGGCTAAAAGATGGCTCAAACTAGGCAAAAATGGCTTGATGTGTTGATAGAAAACATTTTTTATCAATACAAAAGGCAACTTTTGCCCATGAGTATAGATATAATGAAGTATGTATCAATAAGAAGAGCAAAATGTTTTTAGTCTCGAGATTTAAAGGCTTGTATCAATACTATAAAAGTCTATATTGATATTTTTACATGTGTATATATACATTTGGCAAAAAATCATGATTTTAGCTATTGCCAGGGCTTGTATCGATACGAACATGCCAAGCATTGATACCATACTCCTTTTGTATTGATACTATATGAGAAAATTTAAATTTTTAGTGATATGAAAGCTTGGTATTAATATTAATGCAACAATGTGACTTGCAAGTACTTTACGTTTTCTAAATTCCTTACTTTGGTAAAAAATAATAAGAAATTAACCTGTGCTATCCGTCTAACTCCAAAAAATGCCTATAATAGTGACCTCCAATGCTTTGGGTGATGGCTTAGATAAAATAGTGTGTTTACAGCTACCCTTCTTTGGCCGTTGCTAAGTATCAGGAAAAGGGCAAAGATAAATAAACACTATTTTATTCAGGGTAGGATATTATTTCTTAAATACCTGCAAAAATGAAATATCATTATTGTTTGACCATGACAGTCACAATATATTAGCAGTAATTTTGACTAAAGTCTGAATAGGTTTTTTCTTCTATAATGTTTAACCTTCATACTAGACTTTTAGATTGTTAATAAGGTTTAGCCTTTCTAGATAGGCACAGTTAATATGAACTTTCATTTGATAGGTGCCTATCTCTTTATGTGCGGATTGGATTGGTGCCCAGCTTTTTATGGACAAATTTGATTAATGCCCGATTCTTTATGAATAGACTCAATTGGTGCCTGACTCTTTGCTACTAAACTCGACTGGCATCTAACTATTTTTGGATAGACTTGATTGGTGCCTAGCTCTTTATAAATAGATTCCACTAGTGTCCAGCTCTTTATTAACAAACTCAATTAATGTCCAACTCTTTCTGGATAGACTTTATTTATGGCATCAGCTCTTTATAGATAAACTTGATTGGTGCTTGGCTCATTGTAGATAGACTTGATTAGTGTCTAGCTCTTTATGGATAGACTCGACTGGTGCTTGGCTATTTATAGACAGACTCGATTGGTGTCCAGCTCTTTATGGATTAAAAGTGAAAATGTGTTCAGATCTTTGCAGACTAAAAGAAAAAAAGGCATCCAGCTCTTTGTGGACTAAAGAGGAAAAAAGATTTCCAGCATTTTATGGACTAAAAAGGGAAAAATGCATCTAGCTCTTTTTAGATTGAAAGAAAAAGGGCATCCAACTTTTTATTGACTAAAAAGAAAAAAAGATGTCTAGCTTTTTTTAGACTAAAAGCAAAAAAGGACATCTAGCTCTTTGTGGACTAAAAGAACAAGGGCATCTAATTCTTTATGAACTAAAGGGAAAAGGCATCCAACTCTTTATGGACTAAATAGGAAAAAAGGCATCCAGCTCTTTATGGACTAAAAGGAAAAAGTTCATCCAGCTTTTTATGGACCGAAAGGGAAAAGGTGTCTAGCTTTTTATGGATGAAAAGGAAAAAGGCATCCAGCTCTTTATGGACTATAAAGGAAAAAAGATGTATAACATTTTTTGGACTAAAATGGAAAGAAAGATGTGCAATTTTTTATGGACTAAACTATATAGAGTTAGGTACCTTTCTCGGATGACTTTTCAATTTACAGGCTCATGAGGTCAAGAATTCTTACTGAAGCCTTTCGAGGCTTTTCAAAAATAAAAATTTGTACTTAAGGTTCTTTGCTAGTTTGACTTCTGTAAGAAGGAGCTTGTGCCTACAAGATGTTAATTGTTCTATGAATACTGCATAAGGTGCAAATGCATGTTTTAGAAATGCAAAGGTCATGATTTTAAAAGCTTAATCTAGTGACAATTTTGGCCTTTCTAGTTATTTGTTCTTTCATAAGTTTGACAGGGTCATCTCTTGCCAGAGGATTTACTAACATTATTTTATATTTCTAGAAGTTTTGAATGTTAAGGTTGTTTTTAAAAGTTATAGATGACTTGTGATTGTGAGGGAAAAGTCTTAAGCTTGAATAGCTCGTGTTAGAGGACTATTTGTTAAATTAAGTTTACTAGTAGGTAAGAATGACTTTTCTTGTCAATTTTGACTTAGAAAATGTCTTTGGTGGTCTGGTAAACTAATCTGAATCCTGGAAGTTCTGGTAACATATGGAAAATAATTTTTGCCCATTATTTTTAGGTTAGGATTTACTGAGGAATAGGTTTTAAACATGTTTTCAGGGTATAAAGTTTTAATGGTAAGATCGATTATGGCTTCAAGGTCTATTTTTTATCTTTAGACATGAAACAAAATTCTTATAAAGTGTCCATCTTTCCAAGTAATGATAGGAAATCCTATTTTTATTTCTTTTCATTGTCAAGCATTATCAATTAAATGATAAACATGACATAACATGGGATGCTAGAGTTGCAAAAGGACTTTACAAGAAATAAGTACTATATTTCATTAAAAAGAAAGAGGGTACAAGTTATGATAAATTCTGAGATCATGAAAGATATTGAGATAAAAAAGAGTTAAAAATGGCTTCGCTAGTTGCTGAGCCCTTCATGCTAATGGAAACTTTTTTCAAATAAATCATTTCAATGTTGATCAACTCGTGAAGGGATTCTTCAGATTGCCCTATGGCTGGATGGTTGCCTCGAGGTTAGGTAGACACCATTTTTTCCAAAAATGGGTGAGAATGAGATCAATATAGTAGATTGGCATAGAATAGATAGCTTAAGTAACGATTTGCTATTTTGGTCAAAGAAAGGTGAATCTGGTCAAATTTTAAAGAGAGTTTGGTTTTTTATGGTTGCTTTTTAGGTTTTCAAGCTAAGCAAGTTTGTTCTCTTGGATGCTCTCTCTTTTTCTTTTTTTTTGTTTTTATTTTCTTTTTTTTTGCTTTTTGAAAAAGAAGATTTGAACACTCTTTTGGGTTTTTATCATAGAATTCTTTCAAGTGTAGTATTTCTTAATGGAGGTAGAATTAATAGATTAGGTAAATTGCCATCATCCATCTCATTTAAGATTAGACCCCTTAGAAAAATATGTGCTTTACCAAGTGTGGCCTTTTCCAATTTAGAGTATATGTTTTTGAGCATTTTTATGAATTAGGAGGATTTATTTGAGAACTAAGTCACATTCTCAAAATTGACGAAGATGGAACTTTTTGTTTTGAGCTCTCATTGTGCATTTTTTAACATATATGCCCATGATAAATGACTTTTATTCTTTGGTCCTTGATGAGGTTGAGTTGTTCATATCAATTTTTGATCTATTCAACTTTGTCGAGTTAAGACTCCATCAAGACTCGGAGGAAAGGGATTTTGACCTTAATAGTAAAACAACCTCTATGTTGTAAACTAGGAAAAATAGGGTAGCACCCATAAAAGTTTAAACAACCTCTATTCGGCTATAGGCATATAAGTAAAGACAACTTTTTGTGCCAATGTTTCTACATTTTAGCCATGTTTTGACTATTTTCTTAATATTCTTGTTGGATGCTTTGATTGCCCTATTCATATTTGGATGGCATGGCACTAGGTTATGATGTTGGATTTAAACTAGGAATAGACTGTTAGCATTATCTTGTTTTGAAGTTGCATGAATTATCTGTGATAATTTGTTTGGGAAGCCTATATCTATAGATGATTCTCGTTTCACATATTTGCACACAATAGATTAGTGACATTAGCATAAGAAGTCATTTTTATCCATTTAGTGAAATAATCAATAGCACAAAATTAAGCTGTGCCCATTAGAAGCCTTGGGGATGGTTAATCTGATCATGTCCCATAGGACATGGATTTTGGCCACTAGATTTAGCATTTGTGGCATTTTTTAGTATGGTCAATGCAATCCTTCTCAAGAGTTAACCAATAATAATCTGATCGCATGACTTATTTTGCCATTCGGTGTCTATTGCCGTGCATGTTGTAGATTCTGTCATGGACTTCTTTAAGAATTTTTTTTAGCTTTGGAGGCATCCATGCATTGGAGTAGTACCTGATCCAAGCTTTTCTAGTAAAAAATTCCACCATCCAAAATAAAGCTCGCAAATATTCTATTGGTGGTTTTCTTGTTAGTTTTAGTAGTGTATTTAGGGTATTGTTGATCTCTGATGTACTAAAGGATGTCATGATACCATGGTAGGCTGTCTTTCTCTTCTTTAACATTCTAACAGTGTGCTAGAGTTGTATAAATGCTTTTCTAGATGAAAGCAACATCTGATTCTCGGTTAACATTGAAAATAGATGACAACGTGACCAAGGCATCAGTTATATTGTTCTTTTCTGGAAGTAAATGCTGAAAGCTGATATCGTTAATTTTTTTGAGTTCTGAGATTAGCTTATCATAATGAATCAGTTCAACATCGCGCATGTGCAATTCTTCTTTTTGTTGGTAGATGACTAGGGCCAAATCTTTAAGTACTTGCAGAGTCCTGATGGCTATCTAAATGGCAACTTAAAGTCCCATGACATAGGCTTCATATTCATCTATATTCTTGGTATAATCAAAGTTTAATTTTGCAGTGAAAATATAGTAGTTCCCATTAGATGAGATAAGAATTACCCCGATGCCACGACTAATGTGTTTGAAGCTCTATCAAAATACATTCTCCAAAATGAACTACTATCAGAAGTGTCTTCTGCCTTGGATATGCACATCAAGTCTTCATTAGGAAATTTGAAATCCAAAGGTTGATAGCCATCTATTACTGGGCTTGCCAAGAAGTTCGCTATTATGCTACCTTTGATGGTTTTCTTGTTCACATACATGATATTGTATTCAAAAAGCAAGACTTGCCACCTATCTGATCTCTCTAACAAGGTAGAGGCCTCACATAAATATTTGATGAGATCAATTTTGGCAATCAACCACATGGTATAGTATAGCATGTATCACTTTATCTTTTGGGCTATCTAGGCTAAAGCATAACATAACTTCTCTACTGCTAAATAGTTATTTTTACACTTCATGAACTTCTTGCTCAAGTAGTAGATAGCCTATTCCTTCTTACCTGACTCATTATGTTCATCCAATACATAGCCTATCGACCTATTGAAAACTGATAGATATAAGATTAAAAGTCATCTAGGCATTAGGGGCACAAGTATTGTGGGGTTGAAAGGTAGTGTTTGACTTTATCAAAGGCTTTTGAGCATTAGTCATTCCATGCTCTGGGATTTTGTTTTTAAAGTAGCTAAAAGATTGGATCACATTTGTCGATCAGTTAAAATATAAATCAGGCTATGTACTTCAGCTTTCTTAAGAAACTACTCTTAGATCACATTTGTCGATCAGCTAAGATATAAATCGGTCTATGTAGTTCAGCCTTCCTAAGAAACTACTCTTGGATCACATATGTCGATCAGCTAAGATATAAATCAGGCTATGTAGTTCAGCCTTCCTAAGAAACTGCTAACTTCTTTTCACGTTTGAAGCATTGACATGTTCTGAATGACCTAGACTTTGTCTTGATCGACTTCTATTCCTTTTTCACTCATAAAGAAGCTTAATAGCTTACCGAATGTGACACTAAATGTGCATTGGTAGAATTTAGCTTGAGTTGGTATTTGTGAAGTCGTTTAAAAAGTTCCTATACATTGGCAACATGTTCACACTCCTTTGGTGATTTGGTAATCATATCGTCCACATAAGTCTCTATTTTTTTATGCATGAGATCATGGAATAATGTTACCATTGCCCTTTGATAGGTTACCTAGGCATTCTTAATCCTAAAGGGCATTACTATATAGTAAAAAATCCCTCACATGGTCACAAAGGTGGTTTTCCCCATGTCTTTAGCTGCCATTTTAATTTGGTTGTTAAATGAAAATCCATTCATAAAGGAAAACAATGCATTTTTGGCAATGTTGTCTACTAGAGTGTCAAATGTGAAGCAAAGGGGAATTATCCTTTGGACTAGCTCGATTTAGGTCCCTATAGTCTACACATATCTGTACCTTGCATCCTTTTTAGGAACTGAGACTATATTGGCTACACATTTAGAATATTTAGCTATTTTAAGAAATCCTACCTCGAATTACTTTTTTACTTCCTCTTTGATCTTTAAAAGCATTTTTGGTTTCATCTTTTTAAGCTTTTGTTGGGTGGACTTACACTCAGGTTTGAGTGAAACTTTATAGACTATAATGTTGGTGACTAATCTAGACATGTCCTGATAAGACCATGTGAACACATCACGATATTCTTGGAGGAGATTTATCAATTTGATTTGGGTTGATGGGTCTATAGAGGTTCTAATTTGGACATCTTTTCAATCTTTTTTCATTCTTAGGTTTATGATTTCAGTGGGTTTTTCATAAGGCAATATCTATTTTTTCTTACTCATTTAATCTTAATAGGTATGAGGGTACGAGACTCTCTTTAAAATCCACTTCAGGCCCAATGTCACCAATTTAGATTGGTTTCTCAGAATTGATATTTGGAATCTCAGTATGAATATTCATGTCACTTTCATTTGAGTACCTAAAAATATGGAAAGGAACAATATAGATGGAAAAATATGTAGAGAAAGGTCAAGAGTTGGTAAGAACTATGAAAAAGGACAAAAACGATGAAATGTATAATGCTTAGTCATTTTCATTGATAATATTTAATAAAAGAAAGCTCACACAAAGGACCTTGCAATGCTCTTAGGCAGAAGCATGTAGGTTTAGTTCATAACATTACTTTGAAATAGACTTGAACAATGCAACAATTTCAATTTCAATCCAAACATTTGGAACGAATCCTAGGGAGCATAAACTAGTCTCCTGATTTGTTGTTAATGTCTTTGTCTCATCGATTACATTGATAGGGAGATCCCCAAATGCCTTGTTTAGTACAAGTGCAACATTGTCAAAGTTGAAATTTATACATTCTCTTGGATAGAAACTTTCCCATAGCGATGGAAATAACATTGGTTCTTGCCTTAAGTCTTGTCCCACTAGACCTTTTTTCATAGTTCCTTTGAGCTTATTTTCTTTTTTGTTATGTACTTGGCTTAAACCCTAATCCCTTTTGTCGATTTGGTTGATAACTTTCACGGCTGTGGCAATTCCTTGAAGATATTTTTTGAGTAGCCTTCTAACTTGAGTACCTTTACCAATGGTAAACTTTAGACCCATATAAGTGCCTTTTGATAGGTTAGGCTCAACCATTAGCAACCTTTCCTTAACATAAGTGGCATTAATAAACTCAAAAGACTAAAATAAGCATTCTAAAATATCCTCGTTGGGTTTGGTATATAGTGCATCAGTTGAGGTAACAACAATAATATCTTTCGCTTTTTCGATGTTGACAGTTTTGTTTTCAATGATTAATTTCAACTTTTGATGTAGTGATAATGGTATTGCCCTCGCATAATGAATCCAAGGCCTTCTTAATAAGCAGTTATATGATGGAGTAATATCCATCACATGGAAGTCTACTTTATAAGTGCACAAGCTGATTTGGAGTGAATGCTGATGTTTCCCATGACATTTCTACAGGTTCCGTTAAATGCTTGCATAATTATGCGACTATTTTGGATTTGAGATGCGTCAATAAAAAGCTTGTTCAAGCATGACATGGGCATTACATTTGACATTGACCTATTATCAATGAGCAACTTGGGCAAGGTGCTAGCTTTGTAGTATGTAGTGATGTGGAAGGTTTATAGTTTCCTCTTTCTCCATGAGGGATTTCATTATCACTGAAAGATATATAGTTGTCGACAATGATGTTGCTTACTAGACAATCTAACTAGCTTATTGGGATGTTGTAAGAGGCATATGTCTCATTCAAGACCTTGAGGAGATCATTCCTTTGCGCTTCGAAGTTTAAAAGCAATGATAGCATAGATATCTTAGTGGGTTACTTGTTCAACTGATTGACGATGTTGTATTCACTGTGCTTTATGAACTTAAGAATTTCATAGCTTCTTTCTAATTCACTAGCTCTTTGACAACTGTTGGATTTGATTCTTTGGTTATAGAGTTCACTGCTTGAGGGATAGGATCAGTGTTCTTTTACTAAGTTTCACTTTTTAATGCAGTTGGGGCATAACATCTACCACTTTGACTTAGATGGCCTACCCTTAATAGGTTAAAATTAGCTATTTGTTAACTAGATTCTCTACTAATTAAAGTTTTACTTTCATATTTCTAGGACATGACCTTGTTTTTTTAAAATAGAAAGGGGATAGAAGTTGAATAATCATTTTTGGTGAGGGCTGAACAAGGGTAGCTTTGACAGTTGGTTGGTTGTCAAATAAAACCAATGGCTTTCCAACCTCATAAGAAGGATTATTCTTATCCCTTTTTTGTGGTGTTGATAGATGGTATCGCATATGCGAACTTTGTATATGACGCTCACTTTTTATCATAGAATTCATTGCTGCCTTCATTCATCATTCTTTGAACCATAGCACAAAACTCTTTGCACATTTAAAAAGTGTGGCCATAGATAGTATAGAAATCACAAAGTCATTGGTTCCCTCTTCTATTTTTTGACCCCATTAACCAATTCATCTTGAACTAAGATTGCCAAGCCGAATTTATTAGCATCTTGAATTTTATTACCCTCTTTATGATATCATAGTCATCTTTAATACCCATTCCAATTGCCTCTGATTTAGTATAAGCTTTAGATAAGCTAGTTCTAACATTGGATTTCAGCTATTGCTTAGCCTTGACCTTTTTTTTCCTTTGCCCTTAAAGGTATTTCTTTTATCCAAGTCACTTTTCATGGCCTAATAAATCATTCTACACAATATAACTACATTTATGAAGTTCTTCAGGCTGCTATTTACTATTTTCTCATAGTAAGGGGCTTGTCATGTGTCGATGAATCTGATAGTTGTCTTTTTCTCTATCAACAAGGGATGAATCTTAATGGTCTTTTCCATCCACTTTAAAATGTACTCATGGACTAATGTATTCAGCGTACTCCTCATAGAACATGAATTCGGATCGATCTATTATTTCTTAGACCATCTTTAGGAAAAGTGAGTAGTGCTGTAAAATATGCCTTCAATCGTAGTGGTCGCAAAATGGTTTAGTGGTATTTTCACTTTGGTTTTCAACATCTGACACTATTTTAGCCTTCATAAAAGCTTCCCATGCCTTATTCATTGGTGTCTTGACTTTTTTAATGTGTTTTTGACCCAACAACCTTTTCTATCGATCACCATATTCATTATTGGCTAGGCATGGTTAAAATGCAAATTTGCTCAAAATTTAGGTCTAGGCCCATGTTCGACCTTTATCATACCCTTTTCTAGTAGGCTCTACACTTTTTTCTTAAACGAGGTGTAATTCTTAATAAAGTGAGCTTATACTCCGACATGGTGCTCATAATAGGCATCTCATTGTACCATTTAGGATATAAAGGTGATCTTGGGCTTATGAATATCGAGGCCACTAGCTAACTTCCTAATAGATCGGAGTAAATCTCTTTGTAAGAGTAAGGAAGTGGTTTAAAGTGTTCCCTTTCCTAGGATGCTTGTTAATACTTAGAGCTTTAGCATTGTTCATGTTATGGCACGTTGAGTAGTGTTTTGAAAGGAATTCAACAGAAAACTCGTTATTAGAGCATACCCAGTAGAATGAACTAGTTATTGCATGGGTGAATAGTGGCTAAAACCTAAACACAGCATGTTTGGAAAGTGCATACCTATGCTAGTTGTAGATTCCAAGTGAACTTAGTAGGACTTTCGCTAATAGCATTCGCTTTTTTCTTTTTACCTTTGGCCATTGACTTTTTTATTGACCTGAATGATTCTCTAATGGATATCTTGCCACTTTTGATTGTATTATCATTCATTTTGCTGATATAACCATGTTGACGAAATTCTTTATGGCATTTCCAACCAACTTGTCATAGTAAGGAGCTCGTAAGGTGTTGATAAACATGTCCATTATCTTTTTCTTAAGCAAAGAAAGGTGAACCTCAGCTGGTTCTTCTCTCCATTTTTGAGCATACTGCTTAAAGCTCTTCAAGGCTATTTTTTTCATATTCATAAAGAAAGATAATCTGAGGCCTAATTGGATATGTGTTTATATTCTTACAGGATTAAGCCCTATATACCAATGAATGGCTACCCTAGTTAGGCTATCGTAAAAGTAATGAATTATTAGTTTTTCATTCTTTTTGTATCCAACCATCTTATGACAGAACATACGAAGATGGTAGTAAGATCCATAGTCCTACTGTACTTTTTAAAATCCAGCACTTTCAATTTAGGTGGGATAATGAGATAGGAAATTAGTCCTAAAGATTTAGCATCTACAATCCTAAATTCACCACTTCTTTTGACAACCTAAAGACACTTTTCTAGTGACTAATACATGCTTATATCTTCATCATTTTTTAGTGACCTTTTTGCTCTTTCTTACTCTACTTGCCAGTCAAGATCTAGGACTATAGCTCTTATCGATGAAAAGCCTACACTCAAAAATCCTTGAAATAGATAGGATACCATTGCTAGGTTAATGTAAATAAATGGTTGAGTTAATAAGATCATTGCTGCTAGAGGATGTTGTTGATTTGATGTCTCTTTATGAGACATTAATGGCTTTAGTACCAATGTTCAAGTTATTTTTTGGATTGATTGATTCTTTTTTCATATCGATGGTACTTGTTTACAATTTTTCCTTTAAAGCCTCAGACAATAGCTTTGTTGATTTCATAATCTAAGCTGTGAGTTCCTTATTCTTATGGATTGATTTCTCTGGAGATTCCATATACATAAGCTCAATTGTTTGATGAAGGCTTAGTGATCATTTTCCATGACTTTCTAATGATTGTGAGTGTTATATCAATAATGATAGGTTTCAAGTTTTAGAGCACCTTTATTTTAGATTATTTTAGACTTTTATGATGTGTCATGAACATGTTTGATGAGATAAAGGTAAGTATGCAATGATGATAATAAATGATTATTAACATAAATGAACAAAGCAATAAAAGAATTGGGTTAACAATGCAAATGTAAAAGGGATAATTGGATTATAGGATAGCTTTACCAATAGCATCTTTCATTAAAGTATCAAATATCCTGATTACACATGATTACATTTGGAAATGCCTAAAAGAATTACATTGGTTGATTACATGGTCCAAGAAATACAGCATTTCTGGTTCATGTGTTTTGATGGTCAAGATATCACATATCAATGACTAGGCCAAATCCATCATGTCTTCAGACTCTAATTTGGCTGGCTAAGTCTACTCTATGAGATGTCAGTAATGGTCCTCATATTTCTAGCGTGCTTGATCAACCATCTATAGCCATTCTTACTCAGTCATTTGGATACTCTTACTAATTCATTAACCTGGCCTTGATGAGCATATAAAGAATGCCCTAAATCTTGAACTTTAAATGTTAATGTCTTATTCTTGACCTAGTTCACTCTTAAATCCTAGACTAAACTTCTGGACATCTATTCATTCATTAGTAAGTGGATACGAGGGTATAAGTTCTAACTACCTTCTCTCTTAGCCTCTTTTTTCCATCAATGCAGCTCTTTTTTTAGGGTAGCAATTTCTACCTTCCACTCAGCTAATAACTTACCATGGCACCAAGACTTGCTTGCTTTACTAATTGCCATATAGTCTTTCATCAGACTCTTAAGATTCTTCTTAACGCAAGTTTTTTCTTTGACAGCCTAGTTCATTTCAACATTCCCCAGGTAGAGATCTATTTCTGGTTGAATTTTTTTTCTTTTAAATGAAAGATTTCTTTAGCGAAGGTTATCTTTTCTAGTTCAAACTCATCCTTGAGCAATTCGATCTCAAAGAGAAGTTCATTAGCTGATATTTATGATGTTCCAACACTAGACAAGGGTAAAGCATTATTGATATGACAAATTCTCCCTTATCATATTCTGGTTCATACTATTTCCTCTCTAATACGTCTCTATACAGTGGGTTTGTCTCCAAGCCTAGCTAAACTTTTGACTTGTAGTCGAGCTTGCCATAATCAAAATTTCATTACTCAAGGTCTGAAATGAGAAGGATGAATTGTCAATGCTGAAATTTTTATAGGAATAGGATAATTATGTAGCTAGTACTTCTCTATAATTGTAATTTCCACACCAGTATATGATTGTCTATGTTGAAAACAAAGGAGCCTTCCGTACCACCTCATCCTCTTTGAGATTTTGGAATTTCTAGACCCATTTCTCTTTAAAGTTGTCTTGAGGCCATTTTTTCTTAAGGACCTTGGAGATAAGGCTAAAGTTGGGTAAGAAATTGGATGACATTCATTTCATTTCGAGGCAAAAGTGGCTAACAAGCCAAATGTGAAGAAGCGGCACCCATTCGATGAAATAACCTATCTTGATTTTTTTTTTTCCAAAAGTTAAGAGCTCAAATAGTTTTGGTAATGATAAGAGGTGTAGGATTGATGTCAAGGATAATCGAGAAAAGAGATCTGCGGTTGTCCATTTAACGTAGCCTAATTTTTTGAAAATATGACTAGACCATATATCACTAATGCAAAAATATCTTAAGCTTTTTGGTTGTCAATGGTATTTATCATTGGTTCCTTTAGATTGACCTAGTTGAACGCTCACTATTCCCTTCTATCTTGATATGACTCTTAATCCAAGATTTCATTGCCCTAAAAATTTGAGATAATCTCTTTTTAAAGGTTAAAGGTTGCAAAACCTTACAATATATTCTATCAATCTTAGCGCTTTCAAGGTTGAGTAACATGGCATATTCATCAGTTGTGGGGACCAAATCCCTACGATTGAAAATAAAGCATTTGTATGTTAGGTCCTAGAAGTGAAATGCTTCTTGTAATAAGCTAACATCCAAATGAACCTCGAGTATAAGGGCTATGTCTCCATAGCTCTTCATGAATGATTCCTTCTTGATATTGTTCTAACTAGTCCATATATGCTTCAACCTTGCCAATGGGCTTAAAAATGTCATTGTCTTCACACTGTTGGTGCTTTGATCATGCTTAGACTTCTTCAATAGGCTTCAAATCAGAAGTGGATTATTACTTCATGACAGCACCTCTTACTAAACACTGAACCATTGCCTAAGTGTCCCACAATTATGATGATTATGATGAAATGATGCATGCATCAAATAGAAAAGCAAAGGAAACAAGTCTTTGACTATACGAAATAATAAGCATAAGAATAAAGGAATAAAAGAATAGCAACAAAAGTGCATCACAAAATTTACCTTGACAATAGGCGATACGATGCCTAAGAATAGACATGACAATTATGAATGTTGTGATAGGAAATGAGTAGCGTAATGACGTATCCAGGTACTAAAAAATTACCTTTAAAAAGGTGATACAATACCTTATAGAGATAAAACTAATTAATGAAATAGCAATGCTTGTTCGTCACCATCTATAATGGTTACATGTTAAGCCATTGTTTGCACAACATGACAATCTATTTAGGTTAGGCATGACTCTTCTAGGATGACACAAAGCATTATAGGTGATAACATTCATTTGTCTTCCACCACTTATTCAAAGGGATTAGCCATCGAGCATAAATGGTATGCCTAAAAAAATGATCATGAAATAAAATGATAAATGCAGGTGATATTGTTCGTCCATCATTACTTACTTAAGAAATGTTTCCCTGAGTGACCTTTTTTAGGTTATTCAAGCAGCACTCTAGTATAGGTTTAAGTTGATGCCAAAGTAGGTGTCTGAATTGCTTGTCCTTTTAATAAAGATAGCCCATGCACCCTTATACTAGGCCTATCATAGGTTTGGCAGAATAGGTTCAATATGGTGGATGTATTTCCTTATGCAAGTGCAAAAGGATACTCATAAGAGGTATAGGTAATTTATGCCTTGAAAGTTCTTGATATGCCTGTGCAGAAAAGTAGTCATGAAGTTGATAAAATAACTTCCTTCTAATAATTAGGACACTAACCTCTACAAAAATTTTCATAGGAATCTAATGCAATGCACATGTATGATGGGTGTCGGGAAACAATCAAACCTGTTGTTTTAACATTATATTCCATACTTATTCAAATTGATATTTATCGGGGAATAAAGTAGTCTCTGATAATCACTAGGCAAAACCATGAAAGGTAAAAGCTTAAAATGTAAAAATAAAAGGGGATTATATCTAAATAATGATAGAAATTGAAGAAATCAAAAGTCAAGGGAGATATAGCTAATCGTATGCCTAACTCATAAACTAGATCTTCAAGTGGAGTCACCAAGCTGCCATTGCATACCCTTTTTCAGTAATCCAATGGGATTAGCATGTTTTAAATATATATGGTGGTGTAGATATTTTGGTTAGAGCTATTGAGTTATCCCTTAATCGAGATCTAAATTAGGTATAATAATATGAACGGAGGAAAAACTATTAGGCAAATCTCTCATCCAACTCCTTTTGGAAGAGTACCACGAAATAGCCATAAATTTAAAGTCACCATTGCTCATTTTGAGATAGGCAGGATCAAATGCCCATTGAAAACAGTATTTCAAGTTATATACTTGAAATATCGATTTTGAGGTCTACAAAGTCCAGAGATTCGTTGATTGGGTTTAAGAGTCAGTTACACATGGAAAAGGTTTAGCACCCTTATGACACCCGAAATCAATACCTGTTAACCATATCTCGCTTCAGTTTTAGTTTAATCAGTTTTTCTTTATCATTATTTTAAAATAATCCCCTTTAATACATGAATTTTTGTGAAAATATAGAGCCAGGTTTTGAAAAAAATTTTGATCACTTACAGGTATGAGAGGACATATGGATTTTTTATGAAAAATAAATTTCAGATTAAATTTTGAAAATTTAGACATTCCATGTCAGGCATTATAGAGATATCGATGCAAAACATTGTCTTGTAATTTTTGGAAACAGTTTTTAAAACATGAATACACAGTGGTCATTACAAAAGGAAACATGTTAGTAACACAAACAAAAACATAATAACGTTACTAAAGATAAACACATAAAGAACATAAAAGGAGGGATGATTAGAATGTATCTTGTAATTATCTTTGCTTATTAAGGAATAACCATAACGATAATTTTGAGATGTATTTGGATTTAGTGGCAACTTGAGGGGTAGAAAAAAGTGGTTTTGATTAGTAAACCTAGGGTGTATGGCAGAATGAATTTGAATTTTGAGTGAAATTTAAAAAGCAAGCTTAGAGTATCCCTTATAAGGTAGGGTTGGAGTTTCCTCGATGGTGATGATTTGGATGCGTTCAAAGAAGGATTTTGATCGAAAGACCTTTTGAGAAGTTTCAAGATAAAGAAAATTTAGATTTTAAATGGCAAGCAGGGTTGGAGGATCCCCTTAGAAAGCAGGTTTACAGTGTCCCTAAGAGTGAAAATTTTATATTTAAAAAGATTTGATTAGGGATCCTGAAAAGATTTAGGAAAGATAAAATTCAAGTTTTAAAAGGAAAGTAGGGTTAGAGTATCTCCAAAAGTGAAAATTTTATGTTTAAAAAAGGTTGATTAGGAATCTTGAGAAGATATAGGAGAAAGAAAATTTAAATTTTGAATGGAAAATGAGTTTGGAATATCCTTTTGAAGCATTAGGTTAGAGTGTCCTCGAAATTGAAAATTTTGATATTTATGGAGAAAATGAATATTTTGGGAAACAGGTATTTTAAAAATGAAAATCAAGAATTTAAGTAAAATTATCTTTTTGTTTTAGCATTGATTTGAGTATGGAAAGCTTGTATTGTATTACATGACTTTATGGGGAGTCAATCAGATGCACTTCAAGATATTTGAACATCTAAATAAAAGTGGTTTAGAAAATTAGGTTACTTTTAATTCCAAAAACAAGGGATAGCATTGCATTGTCTCCTATCCCTAATTTATTTTGGGTCTATTTAAAGGCTTTAAAAGGTGAAAAAGGTGCCATTGGAAAGTTAACAAAGATTAATATAAAATATTTCAAAAATCCTAAAAAAGCTTTTTTCTAAGGAAAAATAATTTTCAAAGTTATGTTTGTTTCGACACTAGCAGCATATGTAGGGGAAAAGACATTGGATTTTGGAAAATCATCCCAAACTCATTCAGTATTATTAAATCCTAAACAATATTATTCCAAAAAGGGAATTTTGCAAACTTTCTAGGGAAAATATTTAAAAATTCAAAAAAAAATCTAGTAAGCCGAAATGGCCTAAACATAATGGAGTTTGCTAGCTCTAAGAGTTGTAGATAGCAAGGGTTCAAAAATCATAGCTCTCTCATACGAAATGATCTAGATGAAAACTAAACACCTTAGAAATATAATTCAATGCTCTTTTAAAGAAAAATTTTAAAAAATTCTAAAAAAATGTGTTTGGTCTTAAAAACAATTTTTTTGGTGGTAGGCATAGTGCTGCCAAAGAAAAAACAAAAGAATTTTTGGGTATTTTTGTGGTTTTTAGGACTAAAGTCAAGCCAAGGCATCTGAACATCTATGGCAGAAAGGAATAGGTGACATGGGCATCGTAAATTCATTCAACAATTGCAGAGTAGTTTAGGATGGTGAAATAATCCATCGGCCATGCCACTAATAAGGTTATTAAATTCAAGATCAAGGCTTAATTTTTTTAACAAATAAGAGGGTCATTTTCCTAAGAAAATAACTATTTTCTTAACCATGAATCCAGGCTTGAAAAGTTAGATTTGTCCTTAAGATTGGAGGACCAATTTTAGTGAAAACATTAAATTCAAGCTAGTCTTTATCTATTAGAGTAGCATAAACTTAACTTAGGGTCTTTGAAAATTAGATTTTTGCAACAAATAAGCTAGCATTTTGACAAACAGGCTATGAATGAGATGCAACATGCATAATAGTGAACATGGACAACACATGCAAACAAACAAAGATGATATTTTAACAATGAAAAAGGTGGCAAAAATGTAAAGTGATGATAAATAATATGCATAAGAATGTTAGCCCCATAAATGACATCTAAAATCAAGCCATAGATAATGGCATGAACATGTTTAAACAAAGAAAAACGTGTTGGAATTTTTAAGGAGACATTTGTATTTCATGAAACCTACCAAGATGCAAAACAAATTGCATGAATATGCTTAAAATGTGGTAAGGTAAACATTTGGCCATCTAAACAACATTAAAACATCAAAAGATCATTAAAAAACCAAAAACTCTATATCCAAGGCCATAACAATGTGTGAGGGTTCTAAGATGGTCATAGGGACATGAATGGCTTACTAGAATAATGCAAATGCTGAAAATACAAAAATAAATGGAGTAAGGTAGAGAAAATATACCCAAAAGCTTTGAACTTTCACCTTTACTTGGAGCTACAACTTTAAGCTTAGTTTACCCTTTTCTTTGCCATTGGTTAGTAAGAGAAAGAGGAAAAAAAAAGAGCTTTTGGTTTTGGTCTAGCTGAAGAAGAGTTTTTTAGTGTGAAAGAAAGGAAATAAGGGGTTTTTAGAGATTTTTCTGAGAGCATAAGGGTGAGCTACGTGAATAAGTGAGTGTTTTCAATGTAATAGTGTGTATATAGGGAAAGCCCCTTTTCTACTGAGCCAAATTGGCTCATTTATAGTCTAAAGTTCAACCAGTGCAGCTTGGAGCCAAAGTAAAGGCATTTTTAGTCTTTGCCCATGTACCTTATGGCAGCCTTGGATACTATGCTTAGCTAGCCAAAATTTCATTGGCTGCCCGCAACAAAGTGGTGGAGTAGAGAGGCTGTGGTAGGTTGTAACTAGAGAAAAGCCAAGTATGCCCTCTAACAAACCATAAATTTTAGGAAAATGTCCCATTATTAAGTAATTATGGCTCAAAATTTGTAAAAACCCAATCATAAGTCCAAAGTTGAGGCCTGGTATGGGTTTTGGTGATTTTTGGTGCAAAAACATGTTTGAATCGAATGTTTAGGTCAATGGTGCAAAGGTTACAAGATGGCTCAACTAGGCAAAAATGCCTTGGTGTATCAATACAAAACATTTTTTATCGATACACAAGGTAATTTTTGCCTATGAATATCAATACAATGAAGTTTGCATTGATACCAAGAGCAAAAATGTTTTTAGTCTTTAGATTTGGAGGCCTATATTGATACTTATGTATTGAAACATTTGGCCAAAAATTGATACTTGTGTATCAAAACATTTTGTATCGATACAAGACTGAGAGGCCTATATCAATACTTTTACTTGCTTATTGATACATTTGGCCAAAAATCATGATTTTAACTACTACCAAGGCTTATATTGATACGAACATGCTAATTATCATTATAACACCTAAGGTATCAATACTAAACCCTCTTGTATTGATACTCTATTTGAAAATTTGAATTTTTAGTGATGCGAAAGCTCGATATCAATATCGACACACCAGTGTGACTTGCACATACCTTAGGCTCTCTGAATTAACTCACTTTGGTAAGAAATAATGGGAAATTGACTTGTACTCATTCGCATAACTTCAAAGATGCCCAGGATAATGACCTCCCACGCCTTGGGTAATGGCTCGGACAAAATAGGGTGCCTACACTTGGGTATGACATGAATCATATGGTAGATGAAAAAATGATCTAGAGAGGAATCACCACTTTGAGTGACATTGGAGACATATTTCATATGTTCTTAGCTTTGGTTCATTTGATAAAGTCATTAGCCAATGCATGATGAATTTTAGAGAAATTGTTTCATTAAATTGCAAGAACTAACATGGATTGATACATGAGTAGATATTGCACCATGCTCATTGTCTTTTTGGGTTATCCAGTGAAAAGACTGAAGTACACTAAGAGACTGGTGACTAAAAAGTTTCATTGGAGGTCATATTTACTCTTCTTGCATACCGAGCAGCCATGACACATTGCTAGAGGCCAATCTTGGCCTATAAGTATAAATACACTTAATTGGTTAATTACATTTATTACCATTATGTTGGAAGCCTAATAGGTCGCATACAATAAGATGATCTATTAGATTAAAATCGAGATTTAATTAAGTGCAACTTAATTAAATAAAAGGAATAATAAGGATGACTAAATTGAATAAGTTCAATTAAGAACAATTTAAGACATAAATTAGATTTATGAAATCTATTTATAGATGTCTTAATATGGAAATAAAGATAAAAATACCTTATCAAGGCAATGTCTATTTATAAACATGGTTTTAAGGATATTATGAAATAATGCCAAATAATTATATTTGGAAAATTAAATAATTATAAAATAATTATTTAATTTATTATGTAATAATATTTGCATGAAGAAAAATTGTTTTACTTGGACTAGAAAATTTAATTATGGATTGAATTATCTAACATGTAAATTAAGAGGTTGGGCTAAAAGCCCTAATTATCAAGTTAATGGAGTTTAGTTGCGAACTATTTCTAGGTAGGCTTGTTAATGGGCTTAGAGCTTGGAATATCCATCCTTGGGTTGCTATTAGGCTAAAATATTAATAAGTTACTATTGGGCCTAATCTTGGACAAACTAATTAAAGTAGTTTTGGTTAGGCTCTAGGAAATACTTTAAGTTAGCACCACTTATAAGGCTACTTTAACAGGTCTAGTTTATTCGTTAAATAGTTAAAGCTAGTCCATGAGGCCTATATCTATATAACATTAAGTCTTTTTGGGAGTAAGTTGGTTGCTAGAAAACCTCAACCAAAGAACCCTAGATCTCCCTTTAGGTTATTATACCAACCCTTATACTTTTCTAAGCCCCTTTATGTATCGATTGGTATTCCAATGATCTCAAAGTGTTTTTGAGATCAATTTTATATCTTAGCGGAATCAACTAAAATCAAGAACTGTGATTTTTGGATTCGATTATTGGTATCTATACATAACATCCACTTCCCTGAGGGTTTTTTTGGTGGGAACAATGTTTCTAAGTGATTTGAAATCGTTTATGATCATAAACAAAGGTAGGAAATCAATATTCTAGCCTAAAAGAATCAACTAGAACAAAAAAATTAGGATTTTTAGATTCATTTGTCTATATATGTGGAAAACACTACTTTTTATGAAGCTATTTTTCTTCTTTTTAGTGCAACAAGAATGGGAATTATTCTCGGATCACTTTAGATCTGAACCTATTAGCTACGTATCTTTTCGTTAAAGCTTAGGAAGCCTTCTGGATAGCATAAAAGAACAACCAAACCTCATGAAAGCTTTAATAGGCATTTGTGTGGATCACCATTAGAGACATTACACTTCGATTGCTTTTTGCCTTAAAAAAAGATTATAGTAATCAACCCATGGAATGTTTGTGTAGGGATCGACACACTTAGAGTTACAAGTCTCTAAGTATGTATGGTTTTTATTATATCTATTTTCTTAAATTGCAATTTGATCACATGTATATCTCTCCCTAAGATCCTGAAGAAATTTGAGTGTTTCTTTGTTTAATTTAGGTGCATAAGTTTAATTCTGATTAAATTTTTATGCTTATATTAGTATGCATGAGCTAGGGATTTCTTTTTAGGATCCCCATGGGTGCAAATGCATGTGGGTGTGGATGCATATGAGTGCAATCACCAAGACTAAGAATGATTCAAATGTTAGGAAATCCCAGGCTCATGCATATTGATATAGGCATAAAAATTTAATCAAAATTAAATATACATAGCGAAATTAAATAAAGAAACACCTGAATTTCCTCATGATCTTAGGAAAAGATGTACATGTGATCAGACTACAATTTTAAAACATAGATTTGTCAAAAATCATACTTGCTTAGAGACTCATAACTCTAAGCATGTCAATCCCATCACAAATGCACCATGGGTTGATTTTTATGATCTTTTCTAGAGGCTAGAAGTGGTCCAAGTGTTTTGCCTCTAATAGTGATCCACACAGATGTTGGTGAAACCTTCATATGTTTTAATTATTCTTTAGTGCTAGCTAGAAGGCTTGTCAAGCTTTAACCAAAAGATATCTTGTCAATAAGTACAGATATGATGTGATTCAGGAACAATTCCTTTATCTATTGCACTAAAAACAAAGAGAAACAACTTCATAAGAAAGCAGCTATATTTTGTAAATGCTAAAAAAATGAATCCAAATA
Organism: Adansonia rubrostipa; assembly: GCA_038381775.1. Taxonomy (NCBI): domain Eukaryota; kingdom Viridiplantae; phylum Streptophyta; class Magnoliopsida; order Malvales; family Malvaceae; genus Adansonia; species Adansonia rubrostipa. The sequence continues at coordinate 911,019 of JBBYHM010000007.1, forward strand.
TCATAATTTTTTATTCTTGATTCCATTAAGGGAGAAAACTGATTTTCCACCTTCATAGTGATGATAAACACTTTTAGACCACGTAGAATACCAATCAACATAAAAGAGGCTTAAGGAAGGAGAAATTTTGAGATTTAGCCAATTTTACAACTTTTGCGAAAAATTTTTCTCTCAATGTTAGAAAACTATTTTTCTATTTTCACTATGAGAAGAACGATTCAAGAACACTTAGAAAAACCATGTAAACAGAAAGAGAGTTTAGAGTAGCATGGGTGTTATGCCAAACTCTTTAGAAAAGTCAAGGGTTTACACTTAAAGTTTTCTTGATGCTTCTTATCAGCCAAAAAACCCTTAATAATGTATTTAAATGCACCTTATGCTAGGTTAGGCTTGACCAATGGGTCAACTAAGCCCATTACTAACATATCCAGAATGAGGCCCCACCTTAAAGTGTTTCTTGTAGCCTAATTAAAACTATTGTAATTAACTTGTCCAAGATTGGAACTTAGTATTTACTTATTAATTTTTAGCCCAATAGCACACCGAAGATATCTATTCCATGCACCAAACCCATTAGTAAGCCTAAGTTGGAGTAGTTCATAGCTAAACTCTCTTGACTTGATACTTAGGGCTTTTAGCCCAACCCTTAAATTTACACATTAAATAATTTACTTCATAATTAAATTTTTTACCAAAGTAAACCAAAATTTACTCAATGTAAATAATATTAAATAATTAATTAAATAATTATCAAATAATTAGTTAATTTTCCAAATAGAATTATTTGACTTTATTTAAGAATATCCTTAAGTTTAGGTCTACCACTACATTTTATTTTGATAAAAAATTTTTATTTTTATTGCCATACTAAGACATCTCTAATTAGATTTCATAAATCTAATTTATATCTTTAATAATACTTAATTGAACTAATTCAATTAAGTCTCTTTCGTTATATCTTTTTATTTAATTAAGTTATACTTAATTAAATCCAGTTTTAATCCAATAGACCATCTTATTGTATGAGACCCTTTAGGCTTCCATCATAATAGTAATAAACATAATTACCCAATTAAGTGTATTTATATTTATAGACCAAGACCGGCCCCTAGAAAGGCATCATGGCAATTCGACATGTAGGAAGAGTCAATATGACCTTTTTAAGAAACCTTTCAGTAACTTGCCTCCTAGTGTACTTTGGTCCTTTCACTAAATATCTTGGAAAGACCATGCACATGGTGCAATGTCTACTCATGTATCAATCCATATTAGTTTATACAGCTTTCATTAAACTCATGAACTTAGAAAATTCAGGATGTCTATGCTTTAGCGATATACAAATTGGTCGTATTTTCAAAGACTTTGGGTTCTAAGAAGGTGAGAGTAGCAAATTTCTTCTCCTACTTGTGCCGCAACATTAATCTGCATCTTCCATCATTGCTAAGACCATTCGAGCTTTTAGCTTCTGCATGAAAATGGAGATGGTTAGATCCATTGGGTGCACCCTGTTTCTTCATGTTTGGCTTATTAGCTACCTTCAAGGCAAAAAAAAAGAGAATAATCCATAATTTCTTCACTAACTTTAGCATTATTTGCAAGGTTCTTAAGAAAGAATTGCCTTAAGACAAAGCCAAAGAACAATGGGTTGATAGGGTTCGAAATCTCAAAGGAAAAGAAATTACATGTCCCTTCAATCAATTGTATATAGATGCAAGAGTTTACTTGTGTGCTATTCATAAAGTTACGGGGAAGCACTAGCTATATACCCTTCCTAGTTTTATAGTAGTTCCTATGTTAGTAGTTCATCCTATTCTTTGAAGACCTTAAGTACTAGTACTTCAAATTTGGAGAAGATAACTACAAGTTGAAAGAAGATTCATTGCATGAAGAGATATTGGAAAGGAAATGTTATGACTTTGACAAGAACAATAAACCAACCCGACATTAGTCTTGCTGGTACCACTAGTGATTTATTTAAACCCTATGGTAGCAAATCAATTAATCCTTGAATTTTAAAGGATAAATACAGGACTCACCCGAACTGATCCTATAACCCTTGATCATATGATCAAGCAAAAATTGCTAGTTAAAAGTTTACTATGACTACTGACAAAATGAATAAGTTCCAATTGTTCAAAAAGCTCCTCCAAGTCATTGAGAGAAGTGACAAGTTTAGTGCCATTGACACAAAATCTCTATCTTCAATGTCCAACCTTTTTATTCCCTAAAAATTCAAAGTGCGAGAATTCGAGAAATTTAATAAAACTACTAAGCCCACCATGCACATCATAATGTACCTCAAGAAGATGGCTAGGTATAGAAAAGACAAAAACTCCTCATCCACTATTTTTAGCATAGTTTGATAGGATAACCACCCAGTGGTGCACCAAGCTTGATAATGCGAAAATCTAGTCATGGGTTAACTTGGCTAGAGCCTTTTAAACAAATATCAACATATGTTGGATTAGGCCCTTGGCTAATTCTCCCTGATGAATATGGAAAAGAAATCTAATGAGTTTTAGGTAATATGGCCAGCAATGCAAAGTGGTTGTAGCTTTGATTCAGCCTCTTTTAACTAAAAAGAGATGACGATGACTTTCATTAACATCTTGCGTGCCCTATACTATGACAAACTAGTAGGGAATGCCATTAAGATGTCTGTTGATCTAGTTTTATCTAATGAAATGATCGACATAGCAACTAAAAGTGGCAGGATTTCTCTAAGTGAGTCATCTAGGTCACGTAAGAGACCTTTTGCTAACAATAAGAATAAAAGGAAGACAGGATGTCCATAAGTAAGTCATCTAGGTCATGTAAAAGACTTATTGCTAACAAGAAGCAAGAAAGGGAGGCAAACACCATAAGCTATGCCAATTCACCTCAACCAAGCAATCAAGCACCCAATCCCCATTATCTGGGCTTGCCTTACATAAACCTAATTTTGTTCCCTACTCAGCTAGTTTATGCTATGACCTTTAACCTATCCTTTACCCCATCGAATCCCCCATAAAGTAATCAATTAAAAGCTAATCAAATTGTCAACAATGCACAAAAAAATTGAAGTACAAACCAATGAAGGAAGTAATTCGATCTTATCCCTATAACCTGCAAAGAGCTTTATCAAGCTCTACTTGAAGGGTGTCTAGTTGCTCCCATACATGTCCTAAAATAGAAGCTTCCATATCTTCAGTGGTATAACCCCAACACCCATTATGGCTATCATGCCAGGGTAGTGAGGCATGATATCAAGAACTTTATTTTTCCCAAATAGAGGGTACAAAGCCTCATTGATTCGAAGGTCTTGTAATTTAGGACAAACTAAGGGTCGAATGTCACCATAAATCCCTTATCATACCACACCAAGCCTACAATGAATATAATCAGTGTAGAAGATGATTAAGAAGTCAAGAGAAACCTAAAAGAGGTTAGGAAACTGATAAGTCTAGTTTGGCAAATCTTGATTTAGGTAAAAATGCTTAACGTTGTCGAAAGGTCCGCACTTTCATGGCCATACCTTTCAAATATGAAAAAAGTTTTGCGTGATGGGTCAAAATGATGAATAAAGGAAAGATTGATTCAATGACAAGAAGCAACAACCATTAAAGAGTTAATGAAGATGGTTGGTGAACGAATAGCATAACTTTCATATGGGATAGGTTGTCTTTTGATTATTTACAACAAACAACCTAACTCCAGGGAAGGCTCTTCAACACTTTTGTCGAGGATGATTTTAGAGGCTTCAGTGAAATGTTAGGCCATCTCTTGAAAGTACGAGGGTCAAACTATGATAATTAGAGAGCTTATTTAACTAGCTATTGTTGCATACTTATTAGGAGTTAGTCATCTAACCTATGTGTAAATGCTGCACCCCCTAGTTGAAGAATATCAAAAGAAAGATAATGCTCTAACAACAACGAGCCTGAATAAAAGACTTTAAACCCAAAATATTAAAGAGGCAATCAATGAAAAGGATCAAGCACAGTGAGTACAATATTGTTGATCAGTTAAGTAAACAACCAACTAAGATTTTTGTACTATCCCTACTCCGCAATTTAAAAGTCCATCAAAATGAATTATTGAAAGTGTTGAATGAGGCATATGTACCACCAGATATTTCAATGGATAAATTGGATCATACAGTAAGCAATATCATTAGTGATAACTATATCTCATTCATCGATGATGAGATCCTTCCCAGTGATAGGGGTAGCTACAAAGCCTACATATCATAACTTATTGCAGAAGTCATATTCTACCAAAGGTTCTCATAAGCAATAGACTCTTAATATCATGCCTTAAGCTTTTTTAAACAAGATTCCTGAAGATGCATCCGCCATCGAACATAGCCATACGGTGGTGTAAGCATTTGATGAGACGTGTCATGGGGCCATTAAAAACATTTCTATTTTTTTGGAATAGCCCATGCATTTACGAGATTGATTTTCAAGTAATAAATATTGTTCTATGCTATAATTATTACTAAAGAGGCTTTGATACATCAACCAATGTTGTGCCATCATATTCATAATGAAAATTAAAATATATGATCGATAACAAGGTAGTCAGTCTTAAAGCTAGAGAAGAAATAATTTCCACTACTTTTACCGATGACATACATTGAGCCAAATAAAGGTAGGCCTGAGTTGCCATTCTAGTCGTTTAAATTCATCAACGCTGCATTCGTGAAAGAAAGCCTACCGCTAGTTAAGCCTCACTTATCAACGAATATCTAAATAGGTCTAAAATTGACTATTAGTAAGGGCTGCCAAGCTGGAAAAGAGATTAGTAAAAATCTGCAAGGAATTGCCAAAGCTTTGAAGGACATTATCCAGGTCATAGGAAAGGCCTAGGATACAAGTCTAACATGCAGTATAAGAAACAATAAGCCAAAAAGGCTAGAGAACAGAGGCTGATCTATCTGTTAGGTTAAAAGTTGGAACTAGAACCAACGGTATTCCCACTAATTTGTGAGACATTTTATTTTGGAAGATACGCAGATCCAAACTATCAAAAAAGAGGAAAACCAAGGATATCCTAATCATTCTTAATTAGGCCCTCTTTTAAGTTCCACATCCATATCATTGATGATCATCCATGATTATCAAACCAAGCAATGAAAACTATCCCTCTTCAGCAGAGTCTATTGTTGATAGTTGGGCTACGTCGAAAACCCTTTTGCTTTTTAATTTTATTTTTGCGTAATGTCAAGAATTAAAGCCTACTTGCTTCTACCCAATAGCTTGTAAAGATCTTATTTAATGGGTATATTTTATCTAATGTTATCAAAAATGACTTTTGCTTTAAGCATTTCATCTTGTGTGCCTGTTTTTGTTCTTTGCCTTTGCTTAAATTATTTGTCTACGTAAATTTTTGTCTATATTTGTTTAATTCTCCACCCTTTTAGGTGCTCTAGTAAAGTGAAATGGATGCTTTCAATGAGCTTGCAAAGATTGATTTGAAATGATCAATCTGTACTGGCGAAGTTGATTTTGACAATACCTCGAAAAAGAAATTTGTGCCACTAAATCTATTAAGATTAGTCAAGCATGAAGAAAAACATATTTTGCCTCATGAAAGTCGATTGAAGTCATAAATTTAGGGACAAAAAAAGATCAAAAAGAGGTTAAAATCAAAACTTCCATAAAACCCTCTACTAAAACCAAGCTGATAAACCTACTGTAAGAATACTAAGACATATTCGACTAGTCATATCAAGACATGCCTAAACTAGATACCAATATTATAGTCCATATGCTTCCCTTTAAACTGGAATGCAAACCAGTCCAATAAAAGTTAGAAAGGATGAAAGCAAAAATGCTACTTAAAATAAAAAAAAAAGTCAATAAGCAATTAGAAGTAGGGTTTCTCACTATAGCTAGTATCCAGAATAGGTTACCAACATCATTTTAGTTCCCAAGAAAGATGGCAAAATATGGATATGTGTTGATTATCAGGATTTCAATTGGGCTAATTAAAAAATAACTTTTTATTACCCTGTATTGACACTTTGGTCAACAACATAGCAAAAAACTCTCTATTCTTCTTTATGCGGGTTATAATCAAATCAAAATGTTGAAGACATGGAAAAGACCAACTTTATAACGAACTGTGAAACATTCCATTATAAAATCATGCTTTTCGGACTAAAAAATGCTAGGGCAACTTCTAAAAGAGCCATGGTGATATTATTCTATTACCTAATGCATAAGGAGATTGAGCTCTACATAGATGATATGATCGCTAAGTCAACATAAGAAGATGAGCATATCTCTAAGCTATGGAAGCTTTTTGAAAAGCTATGAAATTTCCATCTAAGATTGAATCCTACTAAATGCACATTTAGCGTCATGTTTGAAAAGCTACTAGGTTTCATCATTAGTGAAAAAGGAATTAAAATTTACTTGAATAAAGTTAAGGCTATTCAAAGCATGCTACCACCTCATACCTAAAAGGAGGTAAGGAGCTTTTTGGGGAGCCTAAATTACATCTCTAGATTCATATCCCAACTCATTGATAATGTGACTTGATCTTTTGGCTTTTCCATAAACAAAATCTTGAGAAGCAAAATAAAGAATGTTAAGAAGCCTTTAATAAAGTCGAGCACTACTTGTCCAACTAACCAATACGAGTACTGCCAGTTCTTGGTCAACCTCTAATCCTCCACCTATCAGTCTTCAACAATTCTATAAATTGTATACTCAGACAACCAAATGAACAGGAAAGCTATTTACTACTTGAACAGGAAGTTCATAGAGCATCAGAATAGCTATTCCATAGTGGAAAGGTATTTATGGTTTGACTTATACTGCTAGAAGACTCTGACAGTACATGTTACATCCTAGTGGTAATCGATTCCTTCACTAAATGGGTAAAGGCAGCCTATAAGCCAATGTCACTATATTAATTGTATGCAAATTTATGAAGTGAGACATTATTTACCGATATAGACTTCCTTAACAGATCATCACTAGTAATGCTTATAACTTCAAAAATGATATGATGTTAGTAGTTTGTTCTTAAATCAAAATCTAGCATCATAACTCTATCCCATGTCGTCCAAAGATGAATGAGATAGCTAAGGCAGTTAACAGAGACATTAAGAAGATAGTCAAAAAGATGGCTAAGATTTATAAAGATTGGCATGAAAAGTACTCTTTGCACTTAATACAATCACATTTCAGTCCAAACTTCCATGGTGCTACCTGTTTTCTCTTTCCTATAAGATGAAAGCTATCTTGCCCATCAAAGGTGAGACCCCCTCTATAAAAGTCTTGATGGAGGCTAAACTTGAAAAGGTTCAATAGGTTAGGAACCAATAGAATTAGTTGAATCTTATCAAGGAAAAGTAAGTAAAAGCTATATGTCATGGTTAAATGTATTAGAAACATATGATCTAGGCTCACGAAAGAACATCTACCCTTGACGCTTTCCTGAAGATGAACTAGTGCTAAAAAAATCCTTCTAATCCATAAAGACACATAATGCAAGTAAAACCTTAATTAAGAAAGACCATATGTCATGAAACAAGCATTCTCTGAAGAGGCGCTAATCTTAACATAAATGGATAGAAATATCTTACCCAATCTAGTCAATTCAGACTTTATTAAGAAATATTATGCTTAAAGGATGAAAATCTGTAAAGGCATCCTTTGTAAAAATAAAATAAAAAGAGCCAAAAGAAAACAAAAGCAAAAATTTTAAACAAAAATATGAAAAAGGATTCTTAATGAAAACCCCAAAAAATAGCATCCAAAGGGCCAGCCTAACTTGAGTGAAAACCCAAAAGGGCAACTCAAGAAGTTAGCTTAACCAAACCCAAATTGAATTGGATTCTACCAAAACACCCATTAGAAAACCCTAGTCAAGCTTTAACTAATCTTGGTGATGTCAAATCCCACTTTTCCTTACCTCAGATCAAAATAAACCTTGATTGAACCAACCTTAAGCCAAGCTAATACCCGAATCTGGGTAACTAAAAAACTGCATAGGCAATCCTAGGGGTCTTTAAAACGATCAGCTCACATTAGGCATATTGGTCACTCAAGAAAGATCTTGAGAAGCATCAAATAAAGCCTTTTATGTAATGGTTATCAAGGGTATCAATCACCCAAAAGAACACTTTGTCATCATTTTACCTTTTTGTCAAAGGTAAACTAGATTATATCATCTTCTTGTTATGAATAAAATGCTATTCTTTTCCTCTTTTAACCTCAATACATTATATATGCATTTTATTATGCTTGTCATTTAATTGATAATATTGGATATTTGAATAAAAGTCATGTAGGATTTCTTGACATTACATAAAAAAGACATGGAAAGCATAAAGAGCTCGTTACACCTTAATTGTTAAGATCATGAATTTTTCACATTTGAAATATACCGATCATGACTATATGCCAAATATTTCCCATCTTCCCAAAGCCTTTATTCATGAAAAATTGTCAAGAACTAACCTAAGCCAAATTCATAACCTAAGTCAAAAATAGCATTAAAACTTAAACATTAACCAACCCAGTCAAGACACATAAATAATTAACTACCCTCCAAACTATTAATAAAACTCATTAACCTATTCGAAAAATCATCAAACATCCCAAAGTTAAGAAATACAAAACCTAAAACTATTAAAAATGTTGTCAGATTTCCTAAGTCTAAAAATTAATTATCCAAGCATTGAATCTCCCAAAAAAAAGTCATGATCTCAAAGCCCATCAAGTCTGAAGTTAATATCTCAAACTAAGACATAAGGGAAATGCTTATCAAAACACCTCAGTTAAGAGGATAAGTTGTGATGACTATTCCTATATTGAACTTCAAGTCATACTAATGTAGTCATATCATCAGAAAAGTCATACTCACATTATCATATCATATATTCATGTTGTCATAGCATAACATCATCCTATCAGCATTGCATTAAGAAAAATTTATTGAGCTTCAAGGAACTTATTGCCAAAACTCTTTAATGTCAAAAATCAAAAGGTTGCCCAGCTAAAACCCCTTTTTTTCCAAGATATCGCATTATCACAAGTCAAAACCAAGTGATGATAATAGGTAAGACCTAGCTAATTAGTCTATGTCGAGAACTTTTATCAAGAATGTCTGTCAAGAACCCTTGTCATGACCTTTGTTAAGAAATACCTTTAAAGTCCAATATTGCTAGAGCATTATGGTTCATCTTATTGGCACCTTTGTTAGAACCCCTACCAAGAAATCTTTTTTAAAGTTCAATCTAGCTAGTATTTTATGGTCTAGCTTATTGTCATCCTGTCAAGAACCATTGTCAAAAACCTTTGTCAAAAACTTCTATCAAGAAATCTTTTCTAAAGTCTAATGTTATGGGAATTTCATGGTCAAGAACCTAAAACAAGAACTTTTGTCAAGAACCTTTATAAAAAAATCCTATCTAAAGTTTGATGTTGTTGGAATGTCATAATTTAGCTTATTAGCATCTTTACCAAGAACTTTTGTTAAAAACTTCCATTAAGAACATTTGTCAAGAACCTCAACCAAGAAATCCTTTCAAAGTTTAGTACTATTAATCATAATTTGGCACGTTGGCATTTTATCATTTTTAAGTCAAACCTAGGGATAGCTCGAGCCTAGGAGCATAGTCTAGGTCTTTCATCTAGAGCTTTTCAAGAAATCTTTTCAAAGCCTGATGTTGCTGAACATGATACGTTGACATTTTGTCATCTTTAAGTCAAACCTAGGGATAGGTCAAGCCAAGGATCAAAGTCTAGGTCTCTTATTAAAAATTCAAATTTAACTTTTTTTTGTAAGAATCAGATTTGCCACCAAAATTGTGTTTTATTCCTAGATGATATTAATTTAGTCTTTTCATAGGAATGCAAGGTAGCATTAAGCATACTTGGACAAAATGGTGTCTATCGGTCTTTTCTTTATTCCTGATACTCAACAACAACACAAAAGAGGTGATTGTACACACCCCATTTTGTCTAAACTAATTTTTGACACCTTAAGACCTAATTTAAAAGTAGTAGAATAAAATAATAAAAAATAAAAATGGGGATAACTGCTGAGTGCCATGTATTAGGCAAATTAGGTGACACGGTGCCATGCAAAAATTTTTTTATGGGAGGTTTAAAATGCCTAAGGACTATATTAAAAAATGAAAGAAAAAAATTTTATGGGAGGTTTGAAATGCTTAATAAGGACTATATTAAAAAAATGAAAGAGAAAAGGCATTGATGGTCACTATTCAAGGAATCATTAGGTCCATACAAAAGAGCACATATCATTTTCGATCATTCACAATAAAAGTAAGGTTTTTTGAAGGGCTAAAAGTATGAAAAATCGATAATTTTACAAAAAGGTATTGGTATATGGCCTTTATGTATTGATATAAGGCCTTCACATCATTGAATTTCAAAATTCCATTATTCGTATCAATACAAAAAATAAATGTATTGATATATAAGCCAATTGTATCGATACAGGGTTATGTCATAGCTAAATCTAATTTTTGGCTAAAGTGTATGGATACACAAATGATTGTATCGATACATTAGATATGATTTTTATTGTATCGATACATTCTAGGTTTTTTGGCTAGATGTATCAATACAATATCGAATGTATCGATATATTCTATGAATTTTGCCTTATTTATGGCATTTTTTATCTTATGTCCCTCTACATTAAAACACAAATTAAATCATGTTTTTTGCATAAAAAATCATTGAAATTCATACCAGGCCTCAGCATTAGACCTTTGATTGGGTTTAATTGAAATTATGGGGCCTAAATAGCCAGTATAAGCATGACTTAATGCAACTTGTTAGAAGGAAACATTGATTTTCTCATTACTCAACAACATAAAACGGCCTTGATCCACTATTTTTGTTGAGAAGCCAATATATTTAAATGTTAGCTGAGCATAGTACCTTGTCCATGCATGAGGTACATACACCAAGACCAAAAATGCCCTTGCTTTTTGCATGTGGTCTTCATTATTCACATAGTCATATAAGGCCAATATTCTCATCTAAACAGGGAGATATTCACAAAAAAAATTTTAAACACATTAAGAACACTATCCAAAAGAAAAAAACTCTTTTCAGCACCATCCTCTAAAAAAACCCCGTAGTTCTTTAAAGCCACCACCAAAAACCCTCTATTCAACCCTCTTTTCATTTTAAACCTCCCTTCCATTATAAGCACTTCCCTTAAGCTCATTTTGGCCATCCTTTTCTTACTAATTAATAGCAAAAAAAAGGGAAGAAGTGAGCTCAAAGTTAACAAGTTTTTTGCTCAAGGGTTAAAGCAAGGTTTAAAGCTACTTGGTACAACTTTTATCCCTTTTTCATCTTATTTTCCTCTTTTATAACCATTTTCATCATTCTAAAAAGCCATATCCATGTGATGATGACCTTATTCCTTAGACTCTTATGCATTTTATGCCCTTGTTTAGGGTAGACCTAGGATTTTTAGTGTTATATTTGATCCCTCTTGCCGTGCTTCATGATGTTTATGTGCTTGGTTTATCTCAAAAACATGTTTGAATTTGTTCTAGAAATTTTAACAAATTTCTTGCATGAACATGTTCATATCATCTCCTATGGCATGACTTTTAAAGTTATTCATAAAGCTAACACTTCTATGCATCTTATTGTTCATTATCTTTCATTTTTTTTCATTATTTACATGTCAAGATACCATTTTTACTTGTCAAACATGCTATTTATGTTCATTTTCATGAATTTCATAATCAGTTCATAATATATTTATCAAGATAGCATTTTATTTGAAGCTAGCATTTCCATGCATCTTATTAGTTATTTTCTTTCACTTTATCAACATTTACATATTAAGATACCATTTTTATTTGTCTAAGATGCTATTTATTATCATTTTCATGAATGTCATATTTAATTCATTATATACTTGTCAATATGATTGTTTAATTACTGTCAACAACCCTTTTTCAAAAACCCCAAAGTTAAGACCATGCTAACTTCAATTAATGAGAACTAATGTAGGCTTAAGGCTTTTATTCAATGGTCTTCCAATCTTTAGGAAAAATCAAGTTTTATGTTTTGATTCAAGGGTTATTGAGACTAAATGTTATATTTTCAAAGATAAAAATGCTTTTTTCATTATCTAGAATGGCTCATGTCTTGATCTTTTTATCTAAAGCTTTTATGTTGGTGACATCATTAACGAACTATTTGATCATCTTAAACCACTCTAGGATTATGTAAATAAGCTCGCGAAGCCCATGTTGCTCTTGCCTTTTGCCGTGGACATTTAGATGTTTGTGTCCAAAGTTTAGGCCAAAGAAAATCGTAAAAATCAAAAAACTCCCCTATTTTGCCTTGATAGCACAATGGTCACGACATGAAAAATCATTTTTAGACCATAGACCTCTTTTCACAAAGTTTGATATTTTTCCTTGAGATGGAATTGAATTAACTTTTTAATAGTATCTTGTTTGCCAAAGGATCATTTCAGATAAGTGACTTTTAATTTTTTAAATCTATGTTATATGGAACCCTTAGAATCAATAATTTGCATTCCATTTAGGACATTTTAGCCCATCAGATGCTTTTATTGAATTTTTAAAATATTTGCGCTAAAAGTTTATGAAATTCACTTTCCAAGAAAGTATCGTTTATGATCTAATGATTCAAAATGAGACAAGAATGATCTTTCAATGTTTACCATGCCTTTTTCCTTGATATGCTATCAATAATGCACCAGACCCAATTTCAAAAATTATTTCCACTGCGAAAGCAATTTTCTGGGATTTTCAAAATATTTTTATATTAGCCTTTATCAAGCCACCTTTCCAATGGTAACTCACTTGACCCCTACGGCCTTAAGATTAGTTTGAAATGAAATTAGAAATTAGGATAGTGTGAGGCTACCCTTTGTTTCTACTACATTAAAATTAATCAATTTTTTTAATTTCCACTCTAGGGTATTCAGATATCTCTGAGTGAACTTGGTCAACCTTAACAAATCACAAAAAAGCATGTTGTGACCTCTCTAGGCTTATATCAGGGCATTAACTAATTTTTTAGTTTTATCATCTCTATCTTATTGATTTCTCTCTTAATAAAAAAACACCAATTTTGTAAAGAATTTGTCAAAATGCCATTTTTGTAACAAGTCTTTGTTAATCCAAAATTTTCAAGGTCATCCTTCCAAAATTTATTGAAATTTTCACTACTATGGATACTATAACCACATTTTCTAAGGGGATACTATAACATTGCTTTTCAAAAATTGTCAAAATTTAAATTTTATCTCCCTCAAATTCTTCCAAACTCGTCATGATTTAAATCATTTTCAAGTGTTAAATAATCACTGAATCCTAACACATCTCAAAATTTTTGACTCTGTTATTTTAAGATAATCAATGACAATTATGAGATACATGTCAGTCATCCCTTCCCCTTTCCCCTCTTTTTTGTGTGATTTATATTATGCAATGTTATTTCCTTTTCATCTTACTAACATGTTTTCTTTCTATGATGTTCACTTTGCATTCATGTTTTTAAATAATTTTTTCAAAAATTATAAGGCAATATTATATGTTAGGATCTCTCTAGTGCTGGACATGAAATATCTTATTTTCAAAGCTAAATCCGAAGAACATTTTTGGGGTGCATACATGATTTTAAATTTTTACTTAAAACCTAGATTTATTTCATCCAAACTCATACATAAAAAGGGGTTTACATTTAAATAGTGATAAGCCAAAATCGAGGAAGTTGAAAGTAAGTTAAAACATGGCTCAAAAGGTATCAATCTTGAGTGTTGTAAGGAGGTTTATACTTTTTTACGCATAACCAACTCCTAAACCTAATCGTTGAATCTCTAGACCATATAGACATGAAAATGATATTCTGAGTTTTGCAACTCAGAATGTCATTACCAGTAGGCATCTAGTCATGAGTAGCCTAAAACAATCGAGGGCAATTCTTAACATTGGCTAGTTTGAGGTGGCCACCTAAGACTAGTTGGATAAGCAATTTGTCCGATGGTACCCCTTTAGTAAAGAGTTGAGTATGCGTACTTTTTTATCTCCATTACGTGAAAAGAAAGAAGTCTTGGTCAAGAAAACATTTCCTTATTGAGAAGATATTTTTAAGTCGTGCGTGTTTCCGCTTGCAATTAGGCGAGAGGCACAGATGTGTTAACTTTAATTTGGATTTTATTCAATTTCAATATTCAATATTTAATTCTGATTCCCATATTTCAAAATTTTCCAATTCTAAATTTATTATTCTATATAAGAAAATTGGGTTTTAATAATTCTGGAAATTAAAATATCTTTCGTACCTAACTAGAGAGCCATAACAATAGGAAAGGTCCAAATATCTTCTACACCCCACTTGAGGATCGAAGGAATATGAAAGGTTTTATTTTGATAATCAAAATATCTTACGTACCCTACCGGAGGACAAAAGAGTACAAAAGGTTTTATTTTCACAAAATTCAAAAAATATCAATTTAATTTTGAAAAGGATATCTTGTTATTAAGATAATCTGTAGAATCCCTCTCATGTGCTGGGAGATGCCGTGTACTATTTTAACTTGGAGACATTATCTTAATTTTTGAAAATTCTTAATTTTAGTAAAAATAATAATGTTTCTCCTAAAACTAAGTTTTGACTTCACGTATGAAACTAGACTCTAAGGACCTAGACATGGTTGATAAGACCAAAATGTCCTCTAAAGTACCTTCGAGATAAAAGTATCCTAGTAATTTTAAAAGACTTGGGTTCAACGCAAAATAACTAAAAATGCCCCTAAGTTATACCATCAACATGAAAATATTCCAGTAACCCTAAAAGACTAAAAAGATTATAAAAGCTGAACATATCCCTAATGTATACCTTCATCATGAAAGAATCCTAGGGACGACATAGGACCGATCCTAACATAAAATTACTAAAATGCCCTTAGGGACTACCTTCATAATGAAAGCATCTTGATAACCTTAAAGGACTTAAAAATGATAAGAAATGACAATTTTAGCTTAGATGGATAATTAGAATATTAAAAGTGGCCTAAAATGCAAACAATTTACAACTAAACCCTTAAACTTTTTAAAATTACACTTTAAGCCCAAAATGACTAAATATGTAAGAAATGTTCCTAAAATGACCAAAATATCCTATATGGGTAACTTGATATGAGAAAAAACCCATTTTGACTGTAAAATACAAGGATTTCTAAATGGACTCAAATCTTTGCTAACTTTACAATTTAGTTCCTACATGAAATTATTTACAAAATCAAGCAAAAATACATCATAGAAATTTATTGAAATCATACCAAAAGGCATACACCTTTGGCCTTGGAACAATTTTTACAAGTTTTACAAATTAGTCCCTAAATTTTTTAAAATTGCAAAAAGACATTTAAAGGCTAAAAAATGTATTTCAACATGTTAAAAAATGCTTCAAACAAATTTCTAGGGGTATATGAAACTCTTGGCCAAACATGGAATGCCTTAAAATATATATTTTTTTTTTTTTACTTTTATGTTTTAGATCCTATATTTTCTATAATACTAAGTAGCTAAAAAATTAAAAACATCATTTAATCACCTTATTAGGTTCGGCCAAGGCTTGGAAACAAAATTTTGAGAAAATTATTTTGTAGTCCCCACAACTTCTAAAAATCACAAAATAGTCTAAATAACATAAAAATCAAGCATAAAAAATCTAAAGGCTATGATTATTTTTTATCAACATCTATAACAACAAAAGAAACAATTTTTTCTCAACACAACATCATGAATATCAATATAAATATGCATCACCAAGCTTAGATATTAAAAAAATCATAAAAATATGTCATATACAAATGTTTTATCAATAAATTAACATGAAAATGCTAAGGAAACTAGTATCAATGTGAACATATATATGACAAAATCAACACCATATGAATATCATCTTTCATGAAGAAAATCAAGCTATTATTAAGAAAAATTAAGCATAATAACTAAATCAAAGAAAATTTTTCATAGCCATCTTGCTTTGCCTTTCAAATAGATCAATATCCATGAGCTCAAGCATGATATTGGCTCACTAAAAGAAAGAAAATTGAATGAAATAAACAAAAGCTAGAAATTTTCCAAGCATTTATAAGTATGAAAAGCCTGATTTTTTTCTTAAGTATTTGAGCTAATTTTTGCTTAGAAAACCAGTAACTATTACTTGAAACATCATTCCCCTATTTATAAAGGAAGGATTTCGGCTAGTCTAGGATGAAACCACCTTCGCCGAAAATTTTCTTTAATTTTTCATTTTTTATTTTAATTTTATTACATAATATATAAAATTAATTCTTAATTATTACTTTTGCCTCTTTATATTAATGATCAAGCATTAGCCATGTGGGCTAATGCCTAGGCTTCATGATAATTTTGATGATATTGATTTCTATTGATGAAATTCAATCTCGGTTAAATTAATTCTCGAATAACAACACTATCAAATTCTTAAAGTAAAATAAATATACAAAAAATTTCACAAATGTAGGAAAAATAAAATTTTAGTTGCAAATTTTATTAAAAAATGAAGGAGAATGACTCAATTGAAAGAAATTAAAAGTTATAAACTCAAAAAATAAAATTTCACATGATAAATTCAATTATTAATTTAATCATGTAAAAAGACTAATTAAACATTCATATGAAAATTTTGACCCAAAAGAATGAAAATAACTTTTAAAGAGAAAAAAAACATGAATTAAAAATTTCAAACTCATAAAAATTTATGATCAAAGCGCTTTTAGATAAAAATTATATTTAATAAAAATGAATCAAAATTTTAAAACTTTATATCCAAGAAATTTTATTGACATATTTAAAAATTTTTAAAATGTTAAACACTAAAAAATTTTTACAAAAAAAATTTTGTATTTTAGAGTTGAAAAATTTCAAAAAATACATTCAAATATTTTAACCTAATAATCAAAATATTGATTTAAAAAATAATAAAGATGAAAATCTAAAATCCATAACAAATTTATCAGAAAATTTTATGAGTAGAATACTCGAGATACTGTGAAAATTTCAAAATTAAGTACTAAAATTAACCATTTAACACATCGTGATATAAATAGCAATATTTATTTTTTCTTGAATATTCTTTTTAGTGTGCATATCGATATAAATACTACATAGGTATTAGTAAAAAGAAATGACAATCAATTTGCTAATTTTTATGAAAAATCTCGTGAAATTCTTAAAAATAACAAAATTGATCGTCATATCATCTACAAAAAATGAATTTTAAAATTTGACAAGAAATATTTAAAAACCAATTTTTCTCTTGAATATTTGTCTTTTTTATCCGAGATTTATGCCCAATAATCATTAAAACTGAACTTTTTCTGTCACGTGTATACCCGACCACTTAAGTATGATTAAATTGGTCTTGAAAATGCCCAGCTTGCTTAGAAGAGGTCGACCTTTACTAGGCCAATAGATTCTCAATCTTGGATATTTAGGACTAAAAAAAATAGGCTCAGATGAAATTAGATGTCTGCAGCTACCCTTCTTTCTTTGTTGCTCAGAATCATAAATAGGGTTAAAAGGCCCAACTTCAAATGTACATCAAAACAAAATAACTGAGGATGAAACTTTAGGTTTAAATAGTGACTAAGATGTGTTCCAGCATGGCTGGGACCCAAATTTTGATCTAATCAAACTTAAAGGCCCTCGTTCCTATATATACCATTATTTTTTATTTGTAGGGGCCATATCATTATTATTTTTATTATTTATTTAGGGATAAGTCACTGAAATGAATCGCTGACTCTACTTAACCTAATAATCATTATGAAACAACCATTTATCTTGGAGTCGCCATCAATCTATTGGCCAAGTTAGATTGGTTACCTATTAGAATAAGTATTTCAAAGGTTACGAAATGCAAAAAATAAATTTTGAGATCTATGATAATACTGGAGATCATATAAAAGGGTTTGAGATTCGATTACAATCACTAATAAGGACCGATCCCTCTTATGATTCCTAAAAATTAGTGCCTTACTAATTACACGTTAACTTAAATTTTGATTTTTATTTGAATCTATTATTCAATATTTAACTACAATTCCCGTGTATAAAAATATTTTCTAAATTAATATTCTATATGAGAAAATCGAGTTTCTAAGATTTTTGAAAATCAGAATTTCTTATCTGTGCCAGTGAAGGACTAGATGAACAAAAAATTTTTATTATTCTTTTTCGTATCCCAATAGAGAGCCAAAGGAATATGATGGTTTTAAAAAATTAAAATATCTTTTGTATCCCACTAGAGAATCGGAGGAATACAAAAGGTTTTATTTTATGAAAATTAAAAAATCTTAATTTTCTTTTTGAGAAAGATATCCCATTATTAAAATAATCTAAAGAACCCCTCTCATATTCTAAGAGAAGTTCTAAGTATTATTTTAACTCGGAGATATTGCCTTAGTTTTTGCAAAAATTTAAATTTTATTAAAAACATTAATAAAATATCTTAATATTTGAAAACAGTTTAAAAAGATGAACATATTTTTAATGTGTACCTTGGACATGAAAGTATCCTAATAATCACATAGGACTTGGTTCTAATGCAAAATTACTAAAATGCTCTTTAGGTGTACCTTCAATATGAAAGTATCTCGACAACCCTAAAAGACTCGAAAATAGTTTAAAATAATTAACCTATCCCTAATGTGTACTTTTGACATAAAAGTATCCCACTAATCATGTAGAGTTTGGTTCTAATGCAAAATTACTAAATTACTTTTAGGGTACCTTTGATATGAAAGTATCTTGATAACACTAAAAGACTCAAAACTAATCATAAAAGGGTGAACCTACATAAATGCAAACATTTGGCATAAAAGAATCTTGGTGACTTAGTCTATGGATGAATTTTATTATCATGGGCTCTCATCATTCTTTTTTGGCACATTCATCCATACAGGATTACCTTCAGCGTCTTTTCTTCAATGAAATACAATTGCTTATAGTGATCACAAACCCACTCAACTTCCTCTAACTTAGTGTCCATCAATACCCGAAGTGAAGGGAACTTTAATTGTTAAAATGGCATTCGTACCATAGACAAATGAGCAAGGCAGGAGAGCAAAAGGGAGTTTTTATACCAATTGTTTTAAATGTTCACCATTTTCCCTACAATCTTTTTGATGTTTTTATTGGCTGCCTCTACGGCTTATTTCATATTCAGACAATATGTCACTGAATTATTATGTGAAATTTTAAGCTAAGTACACACCTTTATCATCAATTTATTATTCAAACTAGAGGCATTTTTCAAGAATCCTGAATCGACAAATAATGTTGGTTTTCAAAAATTTTACACCGTTCACCTTGTCATATTTGTATAGAAGGCTGTTTCGACCTATTTGGTCAAGTCAGCTATAGCCATCAAGATGAAGCCATAACTATTCAAAGCTATAGGGGTATTTGGTCCAATAATATCCATACCCATATGGAGAAGGCCATGACATGGTTATGATATGCAATGGGGAAGATGGTATAAAAATCTTTTCAGCATAGTCTTGGCATCTATGACATTTTCAGGCATACTTAATACAGTTAACCTTCATAGTCATCCAAAAATAGCTTAGTCTCATGATTTGCCTTGCCATTTTATGTCCATTAGCATAGATTTTGTAAACCCTTTTATGTACTTCTTCAAAGATTCTTTGCACCTCAACAGCATTAACATATCTTAACAATGTCTAATCATGACTTTTTTTAATAAAAAATCTTACCACCTAAGACAAAGTTTATTGCTAGCCTTTTTAAAGTTTTTTTTATCATTTTCAGAAGCATTATGCAGATATAATCAATCTTTGAGGTATCTCATGAAATCATAATACCATGGGTAACCGTCGATTTTTGCTTTAACATTATGTCAATGAATAGGAGACTCATATATATTTATCTAAATTAGGATCACTGTTGCCCTTCATTTACTTTGAACATTGAAGCCAGGGTGGTTAAAGTATCTACCATTTGATTATGATCCTGAAGCAAATGGATAAATTTTATTTTCTCGAACTCTTTTAGAAGTTCCAAAATTAACTTTTTATACTGTAACAACCTCGAATCTCGGGTTTCCTATTGTCCATGTAGCTAATAAATTAGCAAGGTTAAGTCTTCATAAATTTTTAACAATAAAGCTTTTTTCTAAGGCTACTCGGAGTCCTATTACACATGCCTCGTATTCCATCATTTTATTTATGTAATCAAAATCTAATTTGGTAGTGAAAGGATATTAATCTCCTTTTTAGGATATTAAGATTGCCTTAATTCCGTGACCCTAAGCATTTGAAGCCCTATCAAAATACACCTTACACATTAACTCCTTGGACTATTCCCCTTCCTTATATACTGAACTATTAATCAATTTTTCATTAAGTAAGTCAAGGTCTAAAAGCTGGTAATCATCGAGCACCGACTTATAAAAATTCAGCAATGTCTTTTATGGTTTTTTGACTCATGTAAACTATGTCATACCCTGACAACAGGACCTGCCACCTAGCTATCTATCCTGATAATATGGTGCTTCGAAGAGGTACTTAATCAGATCTATTTTGGTAATCACCACATAGTATGACACATCATATATTGTCAAAGCCTTTTTACAGTTTAAACTAAGGCATAACATATCTTTTCTATCTAAGAATAACTTACCTCATATTCTAAAAACTTTTTACTGATGTAATAAATAGCCATTTCTTTCTACCCAATTTCATTATATTGCCCTAACAGGTATCCTATAACCTCTCAAGCATCGTGAAGTACAATATAAGGAGTCACCCAAGAATTAATCGTATAAAATAATGTTTCACTTTTTCAAATAACATCTGGCAATTTTCATCTCATTCTGCTAGATCATTTTTTTATGAAGCTAAAAAATTAGATCACATTTGTTCATAAGTTGAGAAATAAAATAGGCAATGTTATTTCATCTTCTAAGGTAACTTTTTACTTCTTTTTGCATGCAAAGAGGCTACAATTCCTGAATGGCTCTAATCTTATTAGGGTCAACCTTAATTTCTCTTTCGCTTACAATGAAGCCTATTGTCTTCCTTAATCTTCCAACAAGATTACACTTCAATTAGTACTTTCTTAGCATTTTAAACAATTTTCGTAAATCTATAATATGCCACTCCTCTTAGGGTGACTTGGCAATCATATCATCCATCTATACTTTAATTTTTTGATGCATCAGATCATGGAATAGAGTAACCATTGCCCTTTAATAAGTTGTTCTAGCACTTTTCGATCTAAATGGCATTACCTTGTACTAAAAGTTCCCTATATTATAATAAAGGTGGTATTTTTCATGTCTTCTAGCACCATTTTGATCTAGTTATACCTCGAGAATCCACCTATGAAAGAAAATAACAGTTTTTTATGGTGTTTTCAACCAAGGTGTCAATATAGGAAAAAGTTATCCTTCAAATTTGCTCGATTCAAATCTCGATAATCAATACATATTCTAACTCTCTTATCCTTTTTAGGAATCAGGATGATATTCATGACCTACTGTG
The DNA here is from genome assembly GCA_038381775.1 of Adansonia rubrostipa. Classification (NCBI taxonomy): domain Eukaryota; kingdom Viridiplantae; phylum Streptophyta; class Magnoliopsida; order Malvales; family Malvaceae; genus Adansonia; species Adansonia rubrostipa. The sequence goes on from JBBYHM010000007.1 coordinate 932,589, forward strand.
GGTATTTTGCCACCTCAAAAAATCTAACTTTGAATTGGTTCTTTAACTTTTCTTTAATCTTCAAAAGCATTTTTAGTTTTATTCTTCTTAACTTTTGCTGAATTAGCTTACAGTCTAGTTAGGAGTAATTTATGGACCGCAACCTTGCATCTAGGCCCAACTTATCTTAATAGGACAATGCAAATACATCTTAAAACTCTTAAAGCAGACTTACCAATTTTTTCTAGTAACAAGCATGAGAGCAGTCCCTACTCTGACTTTTTTTCTATTATCTTTATTATCCCTTAAATTTATTACTTGTGGGCTCATGATGGGGCATTATTCATTCATCTTCTTACTTAATCATTTTTAGCAAATTGGGAGGTAAAGTATGATTTTTAACATTTTCTTCAAAATTAACTTTGTTCAAGTTCAAAATTGACCTTTAATTCCAAATGAAGATCATTCACTTTTTTCGATCAAGAAATCTATAGAGGTGAAAAGAAAGAAAGAATGGGCACATAAATATATGGCATGATTTATGTTTACATATGTAAAAAAAAAAGGAATGTTGATACAAAAGAAATTAAAGATAAATAAAAGGTTGTATGAATTTTATTTTTTAAAAATAATAATTTAAAATTTTAAGTTCTTTTAAAAAAATTATATTTAGGTATCAAAATGAGTATTTAGAATTACTTTGGAAAAGGCTTAAACACTATTTTCTTAGTAGTAGTCCAATTCTTCCAGATATATTCTAGAGGACAAGTGTAGATTCCATGATCATCACTCGATTTCTCACTATTTTTTTTTACTAATAATGGCCATTTGACATTTGTTAGAGGCCTTATTGATCACCATTACAACATTATTATTTTTTTCCTCCGGTTTTTGGAATAACGACCCCTCTAGTATGAAAATTTCCCTTAGAGAAGGGCGAAAAGTTATCTTTCGACTTAATTCTTAGCTTATGGCGTGGGTTGACTTTCTTTCTTAATTTTTGTTTTCTAGCTTCTTTTTTTGACTTCACTATGACTTAAAACCCAACCCATGTTTGTATCATTTGCTAACTACATTGATGGATTGGCTTATCCATTGTGAGTATCTTCTAAGCCCTTTTTCAGCTCGGGCTTTTTCCTGACTGTAAGCTTGAAAACTATGTTAGTGCTCTTTAAAAGCTTGGGTTTTGGGATTATAGACCTTTTTGCCATAAAAGCAGTGTTAACAATCTTAAAGATTCAAAATGAAAACTTTTCAGCTTTGTCATTTGTCTAAACATAGGTGCATCAGTAGAAGTCATGGCTACGATTCTTCTTCCCTAAATATATTGACCACTTTTTTATCAATTACAAATTTGACTTTTTGATAAAGAGATAATGGTACAGCACCAGCAGAATGAATTCACAATTATCCCATAAGCAATTATATGCTTGGATGACATCCATAACATGAAACGCTACTTCAAATGGCCATAGATCGATATTTAAAGTAATTGAAATGGTCCTTTTGATTTCCCTTTTTGTTCTATCAAATTCCTTGACAAACATTTGGCCATGTTTAATCTGACTAACTTCAGCTAGTAAATAGGATAAAGTGATTAACGGTATTACGTTATGAACTGATCCATTATCAATAAGGACCTTGGACAAATTATGCGGGTATTTCATCATTGCTGAATAAAATGAAATTGTCAGCAACAGTATTGTTTACTGAGCGATCAAGTTTTTCATAGATATATCCTGAGGAATGTATGCTTAGTCAAGCATTTTTAATAGAGAATTTGATGTGACTTTGAACAACGTAGTAGAGCTACCAGAGAGACTTTTGTAGGTTGTTATTTCAATTGCTCTATAATGTTATGCTATCTATGCTTTATAAACTTGAGCAATTTAGCTACTTTTTTCCCTTACTAGTTCTTAAACTTTTATCAGGACATCTTTAGCAACTGTGGCTTTTTTAGATGTTTGTCCCCTTGATTTTGCTTTAGCACCATCTTTAGTAGTGTTGCAGCCATAATGCCACCGACTTCATGTTACTTGGCTAACCCCGGTTATATATATGATGGCAAGTTGGCTTGTTATAGCTTCTAGGGTTATTACTTTACCGTTATACTTTCATGGCACTTGTTTATTGTCCTTGTATGGAAAAAGATGTTGGTGCTCTAATGATAAGGATGTGAGCACTTTCAATTTTGGAAGAAGAAGCCCTTAGTTGGTTATAGTAAATAATAAAATGGCCATTGACACCATAAAGCGGTTGTCACAGCCCTTTATCAGTTATAGTAATTAACCTTTCTTCATTCAGATTAGTTTCTTCACAAAATTTAATTTTGCCAATATCCATTATCCTTTTAGATCATGGCTAAAAATTCCTAGTATTCTTCCAAAATGTGTCCTGAAGCCATGTGAAACTTGCAAAAGTTGGCCCTAAGGTCAGATTGGCTCCCGCTACTTCTTTAATTCTGACCAAAGATTTTACTTTTAGTCAAGGTTGTCCAAACTTTTTCCATTGGGGTTTTGGCTTTTCAAATATTTATCTTTATCAATTACTCTTATTTAGTGATTAAAACATTGATTTTGGGTTTAAGATGATCACGCAAAGGATTTGTTACACCATTAGGTCCTAAAGCATTATCGAATTTGAAGGCACCTACTTCGAGGAAACTCTAAACTTTTTTCTTAAAAGTTGGACAATTTTTGATTAAGTGACCAGCCATTGCATGATACTTACAGTGGGTATTTAGATTATACCAATTATGAAATTGCCCTCTTATGGTTTAGAGAAAATAGGAGCTACTAATCAAACTTCCAAAATTTTGTTTAATATTTCCTTATAAGAATAAGAAAGAGGCTCACAGTGGGGCTGATTGGTTCTTTAGACTAGTTGATTACTATTAGGCCTGGTTTGATTTTGGAGAGTCAGATTTGGGATAGTGGGCTGTGAGGCATTAAAAAAAGTTTTTTTAGATTGTTTACCTTGGTTTTGCTAATAAGGGCGAGGTTATTGGTGATAAGGTTGTCCAGCAAAATTAACAAATGGTGTCTCTTTCCTTTCTTTGCCAAGTCTTACCTTCCTTCAAGTGGAAGATTCACCAGTTGTGATTTTTTGACCTTTAAGGCCATCTCAATCTTTTCCCCTAATCTGACGGGGTTAACGAAGTTCTTAGTTGTATTCTCTGCTAGTTTATCATAGTAGAAAGGGCATAGAGTTATTACAGATAACATTTTAGTCTCTTTTTCTATCAATAAAGATTGAACTTGAAAGGCCATATCTCTCCACCTCTATGCATATTTTTTTAAAGAATCTATAGATTTCTTTTCCATGTTTTATGAAGCTAACCCATCTGGTATCCATTTAGCCATGTGTTTATACTGTTATAGAAATGTATTGGCCAAATTAGTCCAGCATTGGATCTAGGTCCAATTCAGATCATTATACCATCTAATTGTTGATCTTGAAAGCTTTCCTAAAAGCAGTGAATCAAAATCTTCTCATTGTAAGCATATAGGCCATTTATTGAATGAACATCTTAATATGTACCTGAGGGGATGTACACCCTTGCATTTCTCAAATTTAGGCATTTTGAAGTTTAAGCAGAAAAACTAGATCTGGTATCAAGCTAACATCTTTAGCATTAACATTGCAATATAATTCAATCCCTTCTATAACCTTTAGTCTTCTTTCAAGAAGTTGTAATTTTCCTTTTTCATTCTCTATTTTAACTTATTCTTTGCCTTTCTGTTTCTGTCTTTCTTTTTCATCAATGCTAAGACCCACTGACTCCTTTTAAATGACTACAGTTCTTGCATTTATCCTTTTTGCAGAAATATGAAGATTAATATGGATAGCTAGTGGTATATTTATATTTTGGCTATTGGCTCATTGCACATTTTATGGACCTACTTACTATGTATCCTGAATGCTAATAGGTTGTTTTTTAGCTTGTACAGATCACCAATTCCTCAGCAGCAGTATCAGTGACAATTTCTAACTACTGGCAAGCTAGTCCCAAGCCATGAATAATTCAATCATTTTGGTGATCTGTAGTTATAATTCCTTTTATGTTTTCATCATGGCCTCTTGGACTTCTTGCTGACTTGCTTCCAATCATTCAAGCATTGCCAAGTGGTCTTCAACCATTCTTCTCATTTTGTAATGAGCATAGTACCAATGAGTAGGTGGTAGTCTGGTTGATCTTTTTGAATTTGCAATATTGAAACCTTAGAAAATTCTAAATTTTAATGAGTTAAATTTTATTTATGAATTGGTGAAATTAATAATTATGCATGAGTATGTATGTATGTATGTATATGATGTATAGTATGAATGAATGCACTTGTAGGGATACTTACTTTAACAAAAGATTTTGAACTTAGAAATTTTCCATTAACTTTGTGACAGACTACATAGTCACATCATTAGTTATATAGGGATTACATCCAAAGAAAGTCCTAACTTGATCATATTGTTTATATCTAAAAACTAAAGTACAATATGCCTGTCTTCTCCTACGAGATTAATTTGCATCTATAGGACTTTAGTTATTTTTCTACCATTTTTTTTTGCTTGGATAATAACTGAGTAAATCTATTCCTCGAGATAGTCAAGCTATATCTATCAGCCTTTACACCCAGCTTGCCATCTTTGGCACTCATCATCTACCTATCATAACTTGTCATCCTAATATGCATTCATATCCTAATAAGCTTGTATCAAAGTATGAATATTGTTTCTTCTCTATTGCAATTCTAGTCCCATCTCTGTAATAGTGGTTGTAAGGGCTTCCCTTTCTTTAAGTAATCGAGATAGCCTTGCCCATTCTTGTCCAAGAGTAGTTTAAAGTTACTCATTCTTTTCAATGGACCTCTTTAGTTGGAGATAAGTATCTACATGTTTTTTCTTTCTCTATCAAAAATTGCTCCTCTGACTAATGCTTTGGCTTTCCAAACTTCCCACACCTCATGAATCTTATGCATTTCCTCCACCACTGAAGCCTAAGATATCTCGAAAAGCTTTAGTTTCCTATTCTGCTCGATCTAATCATTCTTCATTAAATTATATGTTTCTTCCATTCTTTCCACTTCTTTTCCTTTTGCTTCTATCTTCATTCTTAAATAAGCAATTTCTTCTTGAAGTATCCCATTCTCATAACTCATTTTTTTTGTTCTTTAAAAGCTTCATCCTTAATCAAATTAACCTCAAAAGGCATGGGAGGCTCTGGTTAAATGTATGCTTGAAGAGTGGCCCTATTTGTGCTAGGAATATCAAGTTGCATCCATGGATTTTTCTACAAACATCATAACTTGGAGTAGTCTGATTTGTATATACGTACAACCTTGACTCATGTCTCTTCCTCCAATATAAAATAGCTATCGAAATTATTTTTCTTTATAATTCTCCCCTTGGCATATCAGATCCATACTAGCTATATCCAAAGTCAGGGGAATGAACTAACATGACCAATATTGTTTCCAAACCAATAATGGTCAACCCCACAATGCCCTATATACTAAGTAGAGACACAACAAGTAACTCATTGCATCGATAAACAAAAGGTTTAGGTAGGAACCAAGGTGCTTTCTAGTTTATATCTTAGGAGATAAATTCTTCAACATTTCAACCCATTGTTCTTGGTTTCTAATTTAGGCCACTGTGTTTTAATAAACCTTTAAAGAGGGCTATAGTGGGAAAAATAAAGTTTCACCCTCTCAGCACCTTTACCCCAAAAATGACTCTAGCTTAAATATAAAACAATAGAGCACTCTTGAAAACTCTACCTCAACCTCCCTTTTAGCATGTATTGAGTGCCCAAATTATTTTTGCTAAAATGGCTAAAGCTAGATCATATTTCATTCTAACAAGCTGAACAAGTTTACCACTACTACTTTTACATGCCTCAATACCCTTTAGAAAAAAGTAAGTTGTATATGGTCAAGGCAAATGCATTAAGGGCTTTCACATTGTTAGAGCATGCTCCAATGCATTCTCACAAAAATTGCCATGAAATAACACTAGCATTCCCTTCTCGTTCAATAAAATAGTGACAATCCTCCAAGCCTATGTCAAGTACTTCACACAATTTCTTATGAAAAATAGTCAAATTACGTTCCTTGCAATAAATGGGCCCTATCTCCAAAGGTCTAAGTCTGAGCAAAGTTAAGATCTCTTCTATAGTCAGAGTCCTGTGATGCTGGTTAAATAAGAAACACCAGAATGATGGATCCCAAAACTTAACCATAGCCTGAACTAATTGCTCATCAAGCTGTATTTTAAGGAGGAGAGCAATTTACCTATATTTTTCAATAAATTGGGCCCGCTTAGTATGTCCCCATTAATCCTATCTAGTTCAAATCTCTCAAATTATTATGATAGAGGTCCAAATTTGTAATCTTCGGCAATTCTAACACATAAATCTTTGATATGCAATCCTTATACTTTTTTTATTAAATTCTGACTAAAAAAGAACTTCCTTGAAGTCTCCAAAAATAATCATTGCATGCACTTGTTTGGCCATAAAGTAAAATTAAAATTGATTTGAGCCAAAATTTTATTTTAAAGCAAGCATCCCTATACGCATATAAGAAATATGCACCAAAGAGGGAAAAAAAGACATAAGTATCTATAAGAAGTATTAAATCCAAATAAAATTTCAAAATAAAAAACAATACAATTATGAATTATCTAAATAAATAAAAATAATAAATTATTCAAATAAGATATCAAATTTATTCAAATTAAATAAAAAAAGAGAAAAAGAGAGCTTTATCCTTTCGTGTGTCCCTAATTTTTGGTGACACCTAAATTCGGGCATGATTTTGACTAGGTGATCAGTATAGTTCACTAGATGAAGTTTGAGGTCAAACCTCTAAATTAGTTCTTGAATTCCCTAAGCCTAAAAGACTAAAAGGGTACCTATCCTTACCTATCACGGGACTATGTCAAAGAAGGTTCAATTCTAAACATCCTGATAGGCCAATTAGATTGCCTAGTAACTAACATTACTGCCGACAACTATATATCTTTCAGCGATGATAAAATCCCTTATGGAGGAAGAGGAAACTATAAGGCTCTTCACATCATCACATATTGAAAAAGTAGGATATTGCCCAAAGTGCTCATTGATAATTGGTCGACTCAAAATGTAATGCTTGTATCATGCTTGAACAAGCTCCCTATTGATGCAACTCATATATAGAATAGTTACATAGTTGTGCGAGCATTTGATGGAACTTGCAGAAATGTCATGGGAAACATCACCATTCCACTCCAAATTGACCCATGCACTTATGAAGTAGACTTCCATTAATGGACACTGCTCTATCATATAACTACCTATTAGGAGGCCTAGGATTCACTTTGTAGGGTCAATGCCATCATCACTACATCAAAAGTTGAAATTCATCATCAAAAACAAAGTTGTCAGCATTGGAGGAGAAGAAGATACCATTGCTGCTACTTCAACTATGCCCTGTATATTAAACTCGATGAAGATATCCCAAAATCTTTATTTCAATCCTTTGAGATTGTCAATACCACTTATGCCAATGAGGGGTTGCCAGTACTTGAGCCTCATCTATCAGAAAGCACTCATATAGGTCTGCCAGGGCAAGAAAAAGACTTGAAAAACACCTCCAAAGGATTGCCAGAGCCTTGAAAGTTTTTAACCAGATCAATAAAATAGGGTTAGGATTCAACCTTAATGCACTGTAGAAAAAAAAGCAAGCTCAAAAGAATCATGAGATGTTCCATATAGTGGGACAAGGCATGAGATATAAATCAATGACGTTTCCACCACCTTGAGAAAGTTTTCATCCAAGAGGACATGTGAATTCCTGCTCTGCCAATGTTATGCTTACACTGAACAAGGCATTTGGGATCTCTTTATCAATGCAATTGGTGAACCAAAGATGTCAGCAATAAACCAAAAGACTAGCATGTGCCCGTCAAGATTTGTTTCTAGTGTTTGGACTAAAATCGAGAATCCTGTACCATTCAAGTCTGTTTCAAAGTAATGCTATGAACTAAACTTACATGCTTTTTCCCAAGAGCATTAGAGGATCCTTTGTATGGGCAATCTTTTATTAAGTATTATAAATGAAAATGACTAAGCATTATGCATTTCATCATTTGTGTTCATTTTCATAATTTTTACCAACTATTAGACCTTTCTCTACATAATTTTTTTTTTGAATTTTAGGTACAAGGATAAAGGTGACATTAATATTCATACTGAGACTCTAACAATCAGTTTTGAGCAACTAATTTGCACTGATAAGGTTGAGGCTAAAAGAGATTCTAAAAAGGAACCCATATCTCTAGACCTATTAAGACTATTTGAAAAAGAAGAAACATAAATATTGCCTCATGAAGTACCAACTGAAATTATAAACCTTAGAAAAAAAGAAGTTAAAATTGAAACTTCTATAAGCCCATTACCCGAACTGAACTAATAAGTCTCCTCCAAGAATATTAGGATGTGTTTGCTTGGTCCTACCAAGACATGTCTAGATTAGACATAAGTATTGTGGTCCATAAACTTCCCCTCAAACCTGAGTGTAAGCCCATACAACAAAAGCCTAGAAGGATGAACCCTGAAATGCTTCTAAAAATCAAAGAGAAAATGAAGAAGCAACTTGAGCCAAGATTTCTTAAAGTAGCCAAATATCTTGAATGGGTAGCTAATAAATTCCCAGTTCCTAAAAAAGATGGTAAAGTGGGGATGTGTGTAGATTATAGGGACATGAATCAAGCTAGTCCAAAAGATAATTTCTTTTTGCCCTAGATCAACACCCTAGTAGACAACACTAAGTGCTATTTTCTTTCATGGATGGTTTTTTAGCTTACAACCAAATCAAAATGGCAATTGAAGATAGGGAAAAAACTACCTTCATGACCTTGTGGGCACTTTTAGCTATAAAGTGATGCCTTTCAGGCTCAAGAATTTTAGGGAACCTATCAAAAGGTGATGGTAATATTGTTCCATGATCTCATGCACAAAAATGTAGAGGCCTATGTGGATAATATGATCACCAAATCACCAAAAGAGGGTGAACAGGTGGCCAACTTATGAAAACTCTTCAAACAGCTTCACAAATACCAATTCAAGTAAAATCTAGCAAAATATACATTCGGCACTACATCTGGCAAACTATTGGGCTTCATTGTAAGCGAAAAAGGAATAGAAGTCAATCCCTACAAGGTCAAGGCCATTTAGAACTTGTCACCACTTCAAACGCAAAAAGAAGTAAAGGTTTTCTTGGGAAGGTTAAACCATATAGCTCGTTTTATATCTCAACTGATCAATAAATGTGATCCAATCTTTCATCTATTTCAAAAACAAAATCCTAGAGAATGGAATGAAGAATGACAAGAAGCCTTTCATAAAGTCAAATATTACCTTTCGAGCCCTCTAATACTTGCGTCACTAATGCCCAGTTAACTTTTAATCCTATTTTTATTAGTCTTTGACAAGTCAATAGGTTGTGATTAGGTCAACAAGATGAATCAAGAAAAAAGCAATAAGCTATCTACTATTTAAGCAAAAAGTTCACAGAATATGAAAATAACTATTCAGCCATAGAGAAGCTATGTTCGACTTTAGCTTGGACAAGTAAGAGTTAAGATAATACATGTTGTGCCATACGATGTGGCTGATCGCCAAACTCAATCCTATTAAGTATTTGTGCGAGGGCCCCACTTTATTAAGGAGATTAGCTAGATGATAAGTCTTTCTTTCTAAATATAACATCATGTACGTGAACCAAAAACCCATCAAAGGTAGTGCAATAGTACACTTCTTGACAAGCTGAGCAATAGATGAATATCAACTTTTAGACTTTAAACTTTTGGACAAAGACCTAATACGCATATTTAAGGTAAATGCCATAGCCTATTGTAGTTCATTTTGGAAAATATACTTTGGCAAAGCTTTAAATGTTTTAGGACATGGAATTAGGGCAATTCTTACCTTGCCTAATAGAAACTACTACATCTTTACTGTGAGATTGAACTTCGACTACACTAACAATATAGCTAAATATGAAGTCTATGTCATAAGACTCCTAGCAACCATTGAAAAAGGCATCTAAACACTATAAGTATTTGGAGATCTAAGCCTTATCATCCACCAATCGAAAGAAGAATGGCAAACTCATGATGCTAAACTGATTAATTATGGGAATCTGATCTTAGAATTTAGAATAGAATTCTATGATATCTGCTTCTAGCATTTACCTTGAGAAAAAAACCAAATGGCATTGCCAAATTGTTGATGCCTTGGCCATCTTGTTGGCTATGTTCAAAGTCAATTAACAATCAAGCATTTCTCCTATTCAGTTGAGCATCTATATAATTCCATCAAAATTTCAAAATGTCAAAGATAAGAAGGACAACTGGCCAAGGTATCATAACATCCTTCAATACATCAAAGATCAATAATACCCTAAGTACGCTACTGAAACTAACAAGAGAATAATCTAAAGGATAGTTGCAAGCTTCATTTTGGATGGTGGAGTTTTAGACAGGAAAAATTGGGATCAAATACTACTTTAGTGTGTAGATGCCTCTAGAGCTAAAAGAATTCTCAAGGAAGTCCATAGAAAAATTTATGGTACGCATGCTAGCAGATATCGAATTGCAAAATAAATCATGCAATTGGGCTATTATTGGTTGTTTTTTAAAAATGATTGCATTGACTATGCTAGCGAGTGCCGCAAATACCAAATCTACATGGGCAAAATCCATGTCCCACTAACACTCCTATATATTATAACAACTCCATGGCCTTTTTCTATGTGGGGCATAGACATGATAAAACTAATTACCCCTGAAGCTTCTAGCGATTATTTTATTCTAGTCGCTATCAATTATTTCACCAAGTGGGTGGAAGTGACTTCATATGCAAATTTCACTAAATTTATAGTATGTAATTTTTGAAATGGGATATCATTTGTAGATATGGCCTTCCTAAGCAAATCACTGCTAATAATGCACATAACCTGAAAAACAAAATAATGCAAGCAGTTTGCTCATAGTTCAAGACCAAGCAGTCAAATTTCATCTCATATCGTCAAAAAATGAATGGGGCAATTAAAGGAACCAACAAGAATATTAAGAAGATAGTCCAAAAGATAGCTGAGACATACAAAGATTGGCATGAAAAGTTACATTTGCACTACATGCCATCGCATAGTAGTACAAACTTTTTTAGGTGCTACTTGTTCTCCTTACTCTATGACATGGAGGCTGTCTTACCTATCAAGGTTGAAATCCCTCCACTCAGAGTCTTGATAGAATCAGAAATTAAAGAGGCCAAATGGATCAAGAATCGATATTAATGGCTCAATTTTATCAAAGAGAAAAGAATGGAAGCCATCTATTATAGGCAGATGTATCAAAAATGTATGATGAAAGCCCATAACAAAAGGTTCCATCCTTATCAGTTCTAATAAGGTGACCTAGTACTCAAACAAATCTTTCTGATCCATAAAGATGCTCGAGGGAAATGGACTCCAAATTAGAAAATACCATATGTGGTAAAGTGCATATTTTTTTAAAGAGCCTTAATCTTAATCAAAATGAATGGTAGTGATCTGCCCATTCTCATGAATTCTCATTCCATCAAAAAATACTATGCTTGAAAAGGTTATAGGATGAAAACTCAAAAAGGCATCCTATTATATTTTTGCTTTTATTCCTAACAAAAAAAGAAAAAAAAAGATGAAAACCAAGAAAAAGTGTTTGGGAAAATAAGCCAAGTTAAGTTGAAACCTCGAAAAGGGCAGCTTAAATGACTAGAATCTTCTTCACCTGAGCCCAATCAAGCCTAAACTATCACTAGCCTAGACCAGCACCAATTTAACTTACACTCAAAGCCACTATCACAACACCAAATCATAATCCTAATTCACCTATTTTATGCTAACCTACTCTACTGACTCCTATCCTTACTTGTACTTGAAAAATGGAGACCACTTAACCTCAAGGCCTATATCTCACCATGGGGTAATCTAAAGAATCTTTTTGTGAGTCAACTAACACCAAAAGGATTAACTGTTTGAGAAAGGTTTCTAAAGACACTCAATGGAAGACTCATGTCATCAGTATCAGGGGTTAAGCAACCAAGAAAACCTCTTTGAACTTTTTCGTATTTTAAAATGCCATAATTTATCATAACTTGCACCTTTTTTCTTTAAAACAAAATATAATCACTTAATTTTTTACAAAAACCTTTTGTAACTCTTACAATCCATATTACATCATATTTATCATTTAATTCATAATGCTTGATAAATGAATGAAAATAATAATAGGATTTCCTAGCATTACTTAGAAAGATGAAACTTTACAAAGACCTTGGGTCCACAATCAGTCTCGCCCTTAGACCCTATATCCCAAGAATATACTCAAAATCTATTCTCAGTAAACCATAGCCTAAAGATAAATGGCTAAAATTCTTTTCTAGTTATCATTATAATAAAGAGAGTTCAGAAGAGTCGACCCAGACCATTAAAGCCACCTTTCAATCATAATTGGCAAAGAGAAATCCTTCATGCTCATTAGCAAACTCAGCATAGCAAAAAGTCCTAAACATAAGCCATCTAAGCTCAACTTCATCCCTTCATAATTACAGACCACCTAGACCTTCCAAAAATAGCTTTAATATTCAAAGCCTTTGGAAATCTACAGCGAGATTGATAAATCCTAGTGTAAGAAGCCACCCTATCAAACTCGTAAAAGGTCAGACGATCGTAAGGCCCAAAAAACCTAATTACTATATTATATTTTTTAATAATCACTTTTGCATCACTTAAGCATGCATATACTTCATTAAGCAATTAACATCCTTCAAGTACATATTCTTACTCTTAAAAGTCAAATTAGACAAAACTTCAGGTATGAATTTCTATTTTCAAAAAGGCTTAAAAAGTTCCAAGTGAGAATCCTTCAGCTCACGAGTGTGTAAATTGAAAAAGCCATTCAAGAAAGGCACCTAAATTCATATCTTTTTCAATCCTCAAAAAGCATAACACTTTTTCCTTTTAGTTTTTAAAAAGCATGATATCTTTTTTTTTTAGTTTTCAAAGAGTAGGATATTCACCAACCTTAGTCCTTAAAGAGTAAGACACTTACCTACCTCAGTCCTCAAGAAGCAGGATGCTTACCTACCTTAGTTCTTAAAGAGCAGGACACTTGCCTACCTTATTTCTCCTTACCTTAGTCCTCAAAGAGCACGACACTTACCTAAGTTAGTCTTTAAAGAGCTAAATGCTTACCTACTTTAATCCCCAAAAAGCAAGATGCTTATCTACCTTAGTTTTCACAGAGTAGGATACTCATATACCTCAGTCCTCAAAGAGTAAGATGCATACCTACCTTAGTCTTCAAAGAGTAGGACGTTTACCTACCTTATTCTTGAAAAAGTAGGACAGTTTAACTACCTCAGTCCTTAAATAACAAGATGCTTACCTACCTCAATCCTTAAAAAGCAAATGTTTACCTACATCGTCCTCAAAAAGCATGATGCTTACCTACCTTAGTTCTTAAAGAGCAAGATGCTTACCTATCTTAATCTTCAAGTAGCAGGACATTAACCTACCTTAGTCCTCAAAGTGCAGGACACTTACTTACCTCAGTCCTTAAAGAGCAGGACCAGGGACACTTACTTATCTTAACCTTTAAAGAGTAGGGTGCTTGCCTACCTTAGTTTTCAAAGATTAAGACATTTACCTATCTTAGTCCTTAAAGAGAATGACGTAGGACTCAGTTCTCAAAGAGCAGGATGCTTATATACCTCAGTCCATAAGAAGCGAGATGCTTATTGAGTCTATCCTCAAAGAATAGGCTACTTATATACGCTAGTCCATAAAAGTAGAATGCCTATCGAATATATCCTTAAAGAGTAAGGTACCCACCTACCTCAGTCTACAAAAAACTAAATGCCGATTGAGTTAAAGCCCACACAATAGCGATTGTCTAAGGGGGTAAAACCCAAGAAACCATAAACCAAATAGAAAGATCAAACCCTATAAAATTTATTAAAATTTTCTTACCTATTGGGATCATTGCTAATATATTCGATCTATTCCAACATAATACTTACTTGATCTATATTTTCCTACAAGCACTCAAAAGGCATCATTCCATCCAAAATAAAATAGTGTCTATTTATCTTTGCCCTATTCTTGTACTCAGTAATGGCCAAAGTAGGGCAGATATAGACACCCCATTTTATTTAGGACATCATCAGAAGCATTGGAGGTCATTATTTTAAGCATCCTTTTAAATTTTATAAATGAACACATATCAATTTCCCATGATTTTTTACCTAAGTAAGGTAATTCAAAGAGCCACAGGTACGTACAAGTCATATTAGTGCATAGGTATCAAAACTAAGCTTTTACATCACTAACATTCAAATTTTCATATGCAGTATCGATACAAAAGGTTTTAGCATGGATAGCTGAGGTATGGTTTTGATACCTAGCATGTTTGTATCGATACAGGCCTTGCTAGTAGTTCAAATGGTGATTTTTGGCAATATGTATCAGCACAAGTAGGAGTATTGATATAAATCAATAAAGTATCAATATATGCCTGTAAGTTTCACGACTAAAAATAATTTTTTGCTCTTGGCATTAATACACATTTCATTATATTGATACTCATAGGTAAAAATTGTATTGTGTATCAATATAAAATGTTTTACATTAGCACTAAAGCGTTTTTGCCTAATTCAAACTGTCTTACAACCTTTGCACCATTTATTTAAAAATCTGATTCAAACTTGATTTTATCTCAAAAATCATCAAAATTCATACCAAGCTTTGGCTTTAGGCCTATGATTAGATTTAAACAAAATTTTGAGGCCTAAATAGCCAATGACAAGGGTCATTTTCATGAAATATATGGTTTGTCAAAGGACAAGCTTGGATTTTCTCTAATTGCAAACTATTATAGCCTTTTTGCACCACTCTCTCCATGGCAGAACCAATGGAAATAAGAGCAGTTGAGCATAGTACCTAGAGTTGTCTCGTAGTATATGAAGGAAAATCCCAAAATACCCTTACTTTTGGCTTAAAAACATTGGTTGAACATATTCCATATAAAGGATCCAATCTTAACTTAGCAATAAAAAAAGGGAAGAACCTATAGATATCTCTATCTTGTTCTCAACCATCTTAAAAAACCTTTAGTAACCTTCAGACCTAAAACACGCCTAAAACATTGTTCCATTGACCTCCATCCCTTAGCTAAAAACTTCATTCCTGTAGCTCCTCCAAACTCTTACTAGAAAACCTCTAAAAACTCAATCTTTCACACACTTTCATCCTTAAAACCTTTCTCCATCAACATTATAACCAAGAAAGCTTCTTTTTTCATCATTTTCTTGCTAAACAATAGCAAAGAAAAGGAAAAAACTGAGCTTAAAGTTATTGCTCTAAGTAGAAAGAAGTTCAAGGCTTTTTTATATATTTTCTCTATCTTGCTCTATTCTTTTAATCATTTGCAACATTTTAGTGAGCCATTCATGGTGCCATGACCATTCTAGGACCTTCATGCATTAGTGTGGCCTTGGTTGTGGTAGTTTTAAGACCTTGATGATCTTTTTGATGTCTTAACATTTCATAGGTAACCAAATGTGCCATGTTCTACCTTCATCCTCAAAAAGCCCCTCTCCATGCATCTTTGACATGTTTCATCCACCATTACTTATGTACATGGTTGAATCTTTATCTTAACATGTTTTTAGACATATTAATGTATTTCCTAGCCTTTTGATGCGTTTCATGGCATAAAAATGTTGTCTTAGAAATTCTAGCATGCTTTTCTTTTCTTAAATATGGTGATATCATCTCCTATAACATGATCTTTGAAGTCATCTCCATGCATCTTATCTGCTACTTTCTTGTATTTTTATCATCTTTTCTATGTCAAAATATCATCACTTGCTTGTTTGAATATGTTGTTCACGTCCCTCATTATGTAAGTTGCATTATAAATGTTTTCTTGTTTGAAAAAATAATCTAGTTTTTAAAACAAATCCCCACGTTAAGTTTATGCTACCTCCAACAAATCGAGACTAGCATGGATTTAATATTTTCACATAATTGGTCATCCAATCTTGGGGATAAATCAAACATTCTGGGCTTAGATTTATTATAAAATAAGTCCAATAATATTGTTATTCAAACAAAAATGCCCCATTTAGTTGGACAAAAAAAATAAGCCTTGATCTTGATCTTGATCTTACTACCTTTATTTATGGCATGGTTAGTGGATTATTTCATCATCCCAATATACTTTAAGATTATGGAATGAATTGGCGATGCCTATCGCTCTTTTTTCTGTGTCAAAGACGTTTGGATGTCTATAGCTTAAGTTTAACCCCCAAGAAACCAAAAAAATCGAGTAATCTCTATTTTTGGCTTTGATAGCACCCTAGTCTAAATTTGAAAAATTATTTTTTAACCACAAAAGATTTTTTTGAAATTTTTTAATTTTTCCTTAAAAGGCATCAAATTCCCTTTGAAGGCTTTTCATTTGCCCTTGAATCATTATTGATGAGGGAGTTATGATTTTTCTAACCTTTGCTGTTTGGAACTCTGAAACTAATGCATTATTTTGTTTGGACAATTTCAGCCTATCAGATGATTTTTCTATATTATTTAAATATTTTTCCTAGAAAGTTTGTAAATTTTTTTCTCAAAAAGTATTATTTATGATTTAATGATTCCAAATAAGTCTGAAATAATTTTTGAAAATCCATCATGCTTTTTCCCTTATATATGATACTACTATCAAAACACACTTAACTTTATAAATTAATTCTGCCTAAAAGGTGATTTTCTAAGATATTTAAGACATTTTTACAGTAATACTCATCGCGTTACCTTTCTAATGGTACCTCATTTCCCCTCTGAAACCTTTGGAAGAACTTGGAATAAATTCAAGAAGAGGGGCAATGCAATGTTATCCCTTATTTTTTGGAAACAAAATTAACCTGGTCTTTCAAATCACCATCATTAAGACGTAAGAACCTATCGAAATGCATCTGATTGGCTCCACCATAACACAAGCCTTTTAAGCTCGGATCAAAGTTTAAGACAAAAATTTATGTTATTCAAAATCCTCTATTTCCTATTTTTAAAATACCTTTTTTTCCTCAAAATATCCTTTCTTAAACCATCAAAAATTTTCATTCTTGAGGATATCCTAATCGTAGCACTCCAAGGGGATTCTCCAACCCTATTCTCCACTAAAAAGCTTAAATTTTCTCTATTAGATTCATTTAAGATTCCTAATTATTTTTTTAAATCATTAAAACTTTTTATTTTTTGAAATACTCTAACCCCGCCACTCCAAGAGGATACTCTAACCTATTTTTCACTAAAAAAACTTGAATTTTTTCTCTTGAATTTATTTGAGATTCCTAATTATTTTCTTAAATCATCAAAAATTTTCATTCTTGGGGATACTCCTGCCTCACTTCTCCAAAGGGATACTTTAACCCTATTTTTACCTAAAAATCCAAAATTTTTTTTGATATCCTAGATTGTTTTAATTAAACCTTTTTTGTTCCTTAAATTATCACCGAATCCGAACGTATCTTGAAATTATCATTTTGGTTATTCTTTAATAATCAAAGACAATTACGAGATACATTCTGATCATCTCTCTTTTTTTTGTTCTTTCATGTATGACTACTTTTCTATGATATTATTATTTTTTGTCCTACTAACACATTTCCTTTTTGTAGTGACCATCGTGCATTCATATTTAAAAATTGTTAAAAAATTTTTATAAGGCAATGTTCCATGTCAGTATCTCTCCACTGCTTAACACAGAATATTTGAATTTTCATAATTTAATTTAAAAATTATTTTCATAAAAAATCCTTATCCTTCTTATACCTCAGTGGAGTACAGGTGATATAAAATTTTTTATCAAAACCCAGATCTATAATTTCCAGAAAAAATGCATAATGGGGATTATATCTAAACAATGAAAAAAATAAAATTGATTAGACTAAACCAAAGCAAGATTTAGTTAGCGGGTATCAATTTCGGGCAACGTAGGGGTGCTAATCCTTCCCATGCATAACCAACTCCTAAACCGAACCAAAAAATCTCTAGACCTTGTGGACCTTGAAATTAATATTTCGATCATGCCTAGTCAAAATGGTCAGTGGTGACTCTAACTTTATGATTATTTCATGATAACATTCCAAGACTAGTTAGATGAATGATTTGTTTGACAATCTTTCCCTTTTTATATTACCATGCCTCATCCAAACCTCGACCAAGGGATAAGTCAAAAGCTCTAACCAAGTGCCATATTCTTTTAATTAAACATATTCCACTTTGGATCATCCGTAGTAAACAGGAAAATGTGAGAGGGTACATAGCAATAACCTAGTTCATGAAATTTTTATCACTTTATAGCATTACATCAAAACTTGAATCAAACCATAATTTTGGCACCAAAAATCATCAAAATCCATACCAGGCCTTAACATTGGACCTGTGATTGGATCAATTAAATTTTTGAGGCCTAAATAGCCATGACAAAAGATATTTTTATGACTTGATGCAATTTGTCAAAGGAAACTTTGGTATCTTTATTAGTGTAAGCCTTATAAGCCAATTGTTATGGCTTGAAGGCATTAGCATTTAGTAATTTCATGTATTTAAACATTACATTTTATTAATGTTAATGAGGTATTTCTTTATCTATAAGATTTTTCTTAAATAATTTTCATTAGTGTCTTATATAGATAAAGCCTATGAAACACATTAGCCTTCAAGGGGATTGTAAGAACTTACAATTATAAATCCCTATGCATCAAAGTTGTGTTTCTAAAATCATTGTTGGTCATTGTATTATTAAGACAGGTCACTGACAATGCACAAAGATCGACATATGTAAACCTCTATGTATAAGATGCTGCAGCTGACCTTATAAGTTGAAGTGTAAAAATACTTAAGGACATCAAATGGGTGCTTGTTATGGTAAAAAGTTCACTAAAAATAACCTACTATGAGATTTTCATTTGGTATTTCACTAAAGTGTCCATGAACATACTCTTTTCTATCAGTAGTATAAGTAATCCTTAAACTTGTGACACCATGTCATCTTGTATGTGAATTATCATACTTAAAGATCACCATGAACGATTTCATAATGGATGGATGTCGAAAAAAGGTGGTTTTAGGTATGATATGAAGCATATTA
Source organism: Adansonia rubrostipa (assembly GCA_038381775.1). NCBI lineage: Eukaryota > Viridiplantae > Streptophyta > Magnoliopsida > Malvales > Malvaceae > Adansonia > Adansonia rubrostipa. Next base: position 951,801 of record JBBYHM010000007.1, read on the forward strand.
AAGGTGAATGAGTAGTCTAGAGAGGACTTATCTCTTCAAGTGATATGAAGGGATATATCTCACATATACCTGGCTCGTGCTAGCGTATAGTCCTTGGCTAAGGCAATACTAACTATGGAGATAACACATAAAGATTACATACTAATATGGAATGGGCTAAGAGTAGATACTGAACCATGCTCTTACTTATTCTGGGATATATGATGCAAGGATATTTATTACACTAAGATTCTAAAATTAAAATGCTTTTTAAAACAATATTGACACCCTCTACTATTGGATGCCCATGATGCAATGCTAGATGCCAATCTTAGTCTAGATATATATATATATAAAATATTCTTTATTAGGCTATTTTATATTTATGGCCAATATGATTGGGGCCTAATAGGTCAAATATGTTAAGGTGATTAGTAGAAATTAAAATGAGATTAGGCTTAAAAACCTAAGATAAGTAAAAGTTACTTAGGCATTATTCAAGTAGACTAGGGATTAAACTATTTACTAACCAAAAGTTAGAAATAGTATCCTTAGTTATTTAAACCCTAGTTTGTTATCCTTTACCCTGATATTCTAGGGGTTTGCACCACTTTATCTCTCTAAAAAGAGTAAATTATAATTTACCTCACCTCTTCGACTTTTTATGATTTAGTGTTTTTCTTTCAAGAAAAATTATTTTCTTAATTTTTTAATTAAGAAAAAAGATTAAAGTTAAGGGAAGGTCTTAAAAACCTAAGCTACTAGTACTTTTCATGCCAAACAAAATATCAACCTTTTTAAAGGTTTTTCAAGTCATCTGTGTGGATCACTGTTAGAGGCTGAACAATTGGACAACTTTAGTTTGCAATAACCAGGCTTAGTATACATGTTCTTAGGTCATGGAACCACTAAAAGATTTCACAAGATTAAGGTATGTTTGAATCCAGAATAGTTCATTGGATTTCTTAATCTTAAAGATTAATCAAGATCATGCTAGATGATCCAATTTAAGAAGTCTTAATTAGTATGTTTGATTTGTTTTCGTTGTCATCTTTTTGCATTATCTTATAAACTTTTATAACCTAATTTCTTGATGTCTTGAGACATCCTACAAACAATATCAGAGCCTCCATCATTGATTTGATTAATATTGTGTTTAGTTGTTACTAATTAAAGAATTTATTGTTTTGATGCTATCTTAATCTGTTCTTGAATTTAAAAATAAAAGAAAATTGTTTCATATTTATTCTAAATTTTTAGCATGTTAATTAATGTTTGCTATTCAATTTTAATTAGTTAAAATATGATTTTATTAACTAAATTGATATTTGACTCATCAGTTGAATATTTGGTGTTGACTAATGCCAGGTTGGTTCCATTTTAGTTTTTAATCTGGCTAATTTTTTATACAGCCATTACTTCGATTTTTTCCTTGGTTTTCCACCTTCAAAGTACTATGAATTGTGTCACCATGTGCTCGACCTTTGAAACTTTGGATAATCTGAAGGGCATAGCATGCTTGACTTAAAAATAAATGATAGTTGGTTGTGGTCGAGCCTTTGAGCTATCCCTTGATTGGGATTTGGATTAGGCGTGATGATACAAAAGGGATAAGGACCATTGGATGAATCACTTATCCAACTAAACCCGGATGGCCACCATGAAGTGGCCATAAACTTGGAGTTGCCACCAATCATTTTAGGCTAGGCAAGATCAGACACCTACTAAAAACAATATTATGAGTTATGAAACTTGAAACATTGATTTCAAGGTCTATAAAGTCTAGAGATTTGTTGGTTGGGCTCAGGACTTGGATATGCGTAGGGAAGGACTAGCATCCCTATGAAGCCTAAAATCGATACCTATTAACTATGTCTCACTCTTGTCTTGATGAAATTGATTCCATTTGGTTTTTATTTAGATATAATCCTCTTTAATGCATGAAGTTTTGAAAAATTTAAATTCGAGGTTTTTTTATTAAGGAAAATTAGATAACCTATGTGCCTCGAAGATGTGAGGAACATAGGATTTCTTTATGAAAAAGATGTCTGGATTAGATTTTAAAAATTGGATGTCTCGTATTAGGCACTGGAGAGGTACCAACATGAGACATCGCCTTGTAAATTTCATTAGAAAATGAATTTTAAATATGAATGCACAATAACACTATAAAAAGAAACAAGTTTTTAAGGCAAAAAATGAAAAATATAATAATATCATAAACAAGCAAACACAAAACAAAAACATTAAAAAGAAGGGCAATCGAAATGTATCTCATATTGCCTTCAGTTATTGAAGAATAACTAGGATGACAATTTTAGAGTCTAGTATAGATTTGGTGGTAAGTTGAAGAACAAAGATGATTTTTATCAAAAAAGGTTTAAGGCATCCAAAAGAGAGAAAATTTTACATTTTTAAGTTAAAAGCGAGGTTAGAGTATCCCTTCAATGAGGTGGGTTAGAGTATCCCCTAAAATAGAGTTATAAAAATAGTTAAGATTAAAGTGAAAATTTGAATTTTTAATGAAAAAAAGAAAGGGTTGGGAGTATCCTCTTTGAGTAGTAGGGTTGAAGCATCCCCAATGTTAGGAAAACATTTAGGAACAAAGAGAAAATTTAAATTTTTTAATTAAAAATATGGTTAGAGTATCCCCTTTGGAATAATAGAGTTTGAGTATCTCTATTAGCAAAAATTGTAATATGAAATCCTATTTTTTTTGTATTTTAATCTTGATCCCAGTCAAAAGGGGTTGATGTTGTGGGGGAATCAACCAAGCATATTTTCAAGACATCTAAACATCTCAATAAAAGGGGATTTGAAAATTAGTTTGAAAATAGTGGATTGCATCATGTCGTCTCTGTTTCTAGATTTTGTTTAGGTGCATTCGAAGACTTGAGAGGGTAAATGAGGTACTGTTGGAAATGTATCTCGACAAGGTTTAATATAAAAATATTTAAAAAATTCTAGAAAATCATTTTCTAGGTGGAATTGACTTTTGAAGTTAGTTTTGTCTCAGCACTAGCAGCGTGTACAACTAAAAAGGCATGATGGATTTTGAAAAATTATCTAAGCTTATCTGGAATCATTAGATGGCAACTAATACCTTTTCAAAAAAGGAATTTTGTGAACTTTTTGAGAAAAATATTTTGAAATTTTGTAAAAACCAATGGTGGGTAGTAATGGCCCCAAAGAAAATGCTACATGCTAGTTCTAGGGGTTTCAAATAGCATAGTTTCAAAAAATCATAACTCCTTCATCTAGATGTTCTGAGGGCAAATAAGGCATCGTTAGAAAGTTAATTCGATGACCTTTAAAGGAAAAATATTACAAAAACCAATGGAAATATTTTATGGTTCAAAAATAATTTTTTAAGCTCAGACCGCTGAGCAAAAATAGTGAAGATTATTTGATGTTTCGATTTTTTTTAAAGATAGACTCAGGTCTAAGATGTTCAAACTTTGAGATAGAAAGTAAAATGGGCTTTACAAGTTCATTCCATAATCTCAGAGTAGTTTGGGATGATGGAACAACCCCTTAACCATATCACCAAAAGGAACACGAGGCTCAAGATTAAGGATTAATACTAAAAAGGATTTTCTTTTTTCTTTGAAAAATAAACTTATTTCACCATAAATCCAGATCTAAAATGTTGATTTGGCCCCAAGATTGGGAAACCAATTTGATGAAAACATTAAGTCCATGCTGTTCTTCATTTATTGAAAGTAACATGAACTTAACTTGGGGAAGTTTCTAAAAATCAATTTTTAAGAGACAAGCAAGCATTTTAATGGAGATATCACGAACAAAATATAGCACATACAAACATAAACATGGATTAAACATGAAAACAATCAAAGATGACATTTTAACATAGAAATATGTGACATAGGTGCAAGAAGATGACAAATAGAGTGCATGGAGATGATATAAACATGTTTATATAAAGGAGTTAATGTTAGAGATGTTAAGACAACATTTTTATTTCATGAGCCTCCTTAAAACCCAAGAAAAATATTTAAACATACTAAGACACATTAAGGTGATCATTTAAATATGAACTAGGAATATGAATATGGAAGGAACACGATAAAAGGTGCATGAAAAAAGGTTTTATGATGATGAAAATAAAGCATGATGAGTTTATATATATCCCACAACATCATGGTGTCAAGAAGGCCATTGAGATCCTAGGACTACTATAACCAAGGCAATAAAAATGCATAAGGGTATTAGGAGGGCCATGACAGCATAAAGGGCTCACTAAAATGAAATGGATGATCAAAATAGAAAATGTCTAGAACAAGGTAAATAATATACCAGCAAAAGCTTAAACTTTCCTCCTTTTTAAAGCAGCAGTAGCTTTAAGATCAGTCTCTTCCCTCTTTTTGCTATTCTTTAGCAACAAAAGGGTGAAAGAAAGGAGCTTTCTAGTAAAGTGGTTGCTGATGGGGTGTTTTAAGGATGAAAATATGTAGAAGGTTGAGTTTTTAATCATGTTCTGGTGTTGGTTTTAAGAAGCTACGAGAATAGAGGTTGTTTAAAGGTAAAGAGAATGAAACAATATTTTTGGTGAATTTTTTGAGATGGAGTTGCTAAAAGATTTATGGGAATAGATAGAGAGTCTGCTGGGATTGCTGGAGAGCTTTTTTAATGACTGAAAGTTTTTTTTGTGAGATAACTGGTAGTGTTTGATTTAATGCTGGAAAACCATGCAAAAGCATTTTTAATTTTTCCCTTCCATACGAGGGGACATCTCGAGCGACCATACTCAGCTGACTTTCCTTTTTTTGGTTTTACCATGCTAAGCAAGGAGGTAGAAAGTCTATGATAGCCTGCAATTAGAGATATACCTACCAAACCCTCTTACACCCATATATCTTATGAAAGTGACCTCTGTTATTAATTGTTTGATCTCTAAAAATTTGTTTGAATCCATTAATGAACCCATGGTTAAGGTTTGCAATGTTTTATGATAGTTCCTTGGTGCAAAAACATGTTTAAATCAGGTTTTCAAAGGCTAAAAAGTGGCTCAAACTAGGAAAAAATGCCTTGGTGTATCGATATAAAACATGTTGTATCAATACACAAGGTACTTTTTACTCTTGAGTATCGATAGAAAGAGCTATGCATCGATACTAAGAGCAAAAAATGTTTCTAGTCTCAAGACTTAGAGGTTTGTATCGATACTCCATAGATTTGTATCGATACTTATGCTTGTTTATTGATATATTTTGCTAAAAATCACAACTTTAGCTACTGCCAAGGTTTGTATAGATACAAACATGCCAGGTATCGACAGTAAACCCTCTTTTATCGATACTACATATGAAAATTCAAGTTTTTCGCACCCTAAAGGCCTCATTTTAATATTTGCACCCCAATATAGCTTGTAAGTACCTGTGGCTTCTTGATTTACCTCACCTTGGTCACAAACAATGGGAAATTGATTTGTGTATTCATTTGAATAACCTTGGTGTCACCATGAAAAAAGGCCTTTGATGCCTTGTTTTTACATTTTCATTATTACGACCCATAGGCATTTTAGTCCTTCCTAAAAAATTTTTTTCACTTGGCGCCTTATCACCTAATAGTGCCTGGTGACACGACGCTCGACAATCGTCCCTTAGCTTTTATTTCTATTTTTTGATTTTATCATCTTTTACCTAACTCCTAGGATGCCAAAAATTGGTCTGGACAAAATAAAGTATCTACAGCTACCCCTCTTTGGCTGTTGCTAAGCATTAAAAATAAGGTAAAGATAAATAGACAGCATTTTTTCAGATGGGATGATGGATTTGTGTGCCTGTTGGGAAGTGCAGAGTTATTTAGTATCATGTCAAGATGGGTTAAACAACTTACAGAAAAGAAGATTTTGATGAGTTTTCTAGGGGTTTCACCTCCTTACTAGGTTGTTTTTCATTTTTTTTCCAAACAGGTGCCATTAGCTTATATGGGCTTTGAGGTAGGTAAAGAAAGACGTCCAGTATTTCATGGACTAAGGTAAACAAGTACCACCAGCTTGTGTAAGCTTTAAGGTAAAAAAACATCCTACTCTTTAAAGACTAAGGTAGGTTATGTAATGCCACCTGCTTGTGTGGGCTTTAATAAGTGTCCTATTCTTTGAGGATTGAGGTAGGTAGTTGCCACCAGCTTGTGTAGGCTTTGAGGTAAGGAAGCATCCTGCTCTTTGAGGATTGAGGTATGTAGTTGCCACCAGCTTGTGTGGGCTTAAAGGTAAGGAAACGTCCTGCTTTTTAAGCACTGAGGTATGTAGTTGCCACCAGCTTGCATTGGCTTACATAAGTGTCCTAATCTTTAAGGAATGAAAGAAAATAAGTTTGGGATACTTTTTTTGGATGATTTTCAATAAGCTTGTAAGGTAAAAGATATTTACTTAAGGCCTTTTAAAGTTTCTCAAAATAAAAAAATTATACTGTAGGTTCCCTATAAATTTGACTTCTGTATATGAGAGCTGATACTTGTAAGATGTTAAATGCTACATCATGCATGGAGATACAAATGTTTGCCTGATTGATGGAAGGGTGATGGCTTTAAAGGCCTAATCCAAGGGGTGGTTTTTGGCTTTCTTCGGCTTGGTGAGGTGGCCTGCTGCCCAGGGTTTGTCAATCTTACTCTAGATTTCCAGAGGCTTTAAATGTTAAGGTTGTCCCTTTTTTGAAGGTATAGGAGGTTCATGACCATTTACTAGAAGTAGGTTTTGAGGATATTTTCCAAATATGGGGTCCTAATGCACGATCGATTGTGGCCCTAAGAGTTTATTCTTGGTATTTAAACATGAAACAAAGTTCCTACAAAGTTTTATCTTTCAAAGTAATGCTAAGAAATTCTATTATCAATTTTTTCCATTTATCAAGCATTATCAATTAACAGATAAACATGATGCAACATGAAATATAGTGCTATGAAAAGATTTTGCAAGAAATCAAGTAACATTTTTTTATTCAAAGGGAGAGGGTACAAGTTACAAGACAAACGTATAACATTGTGGAAGGTTTTGTAATACAAAAGAGATGAGAAAAGTCTTCTTGGTCAATCAGCTCTAATGCTAATGACATGAATTCTCTACTGAGTGCTTTTAGAGATTTTTTCAAGCAATTAATCCTTTTAGTGCTGGCGACTCATAAGAAAATCCCTTAGATTGCCCCATGGTAGGATAAAGGCCTCAATGTTAGGTAGTTTCCATTTTTTGAGTGTAGATATGGATGAGGTTTAGTGGGGTTTGGTTGGAATAAAACAGATGGGTTAGGTTACAACTTGGTTTAATCAAAGGAACAAGGTTTGATTGCTTAAACCACCCTTTCAGGTTTTCAACTTAAGCTGTTTATTGTTTTTATTTTTGTTTTTGCTGAGTGGTAGACGTAGGACTAATGGAACACCCTTTGGAGTTTTCATCCTAAAGTTCTTTTAGGCATAGTATTCCTTAACAGAATCAGAATTCATGGGGTTGGGCAGGTCACTACCATCTATCTCGGTTAAGATTAGGGCTCTTCCAAAGAATACACATTTCACCATGTATGGCCCTTCACAATTTTGGGTATATTTTTCACGAACATCTTTATGGATTAAGAGAATTTATTTGAGCACCAAGTCACCTTCTCAAAACTAATAAGGAACATTTTTGTCATGGGCTCTCATTATGCACTTTTAATACATCTACTTATGACAGATGGTTGTGATCCTTTTCTCTTTGATAAGATTAAGCTACTCATATTGGTTTTTAACCTATTCAGCCTCTTCAAGTTATGATTCCATTAAAACTCTGAGGAAAGTAATTTTAGCCTCGATAGGTAGGATAGCCTCTATATTGTAGACTAGGGAAAATAGGGTACCACCTATAGAAGTTCGTACGGCCATGCAATAAGCATGCAAAGCAAAAGGCAACTTTTCATGCCAATCTTTGTACGTCTTAGCCATCTTTTCAACTATCTTCTTGATATTCTTATTGGCTGCTTCAAATGCTCTATTCATCTTTGGACGATATAGGATGGAGTTTCGATGCTGAATCTTGAACTAAGAGCAGACTACTTATGTTATCTTGATTTTCAGGTTGCATGCATTATCAGTAATGATTTGTTCGAGAAGACCATATCTACAGATGATGTCCCATTTCATAAATTTGCACACGACAGATCTGGTGACATTGGCATAATAAGCTACCTCTATCCATTCAGTGAAATAACTGATCATGACCAAAATAAAGCGATGCCCATTAGAAGCCTTGCAGGTAATATGTCCAATTATGTCCATGCCTTGTAGAGAAAAAGACCATGAGCTGTCATAACATGCAAGGGTGTTGGTGGGACATAGATCTTGTCAGTGTAGATTTGGCATATATGACACTTTCAAACATATTTAATGCAGTCCACTTTTAGAGTCAACCAATAATAACTTGATTGCATGACTTATCTTGACATTCGGTGTCCATTAGTATGCATACCACAAATCTTTTCATGAACTTCTTTAAGTATTCTTTTGCTTCAAAGGAATCCACATATCGGAGTAACACCTGATCCTAGCATTTCTTGTACAAAATCTCCTCATCCAATATGAAGTTTACAACTAATCGTCTGATGGTTCTTTTATCAGTTTTAATGGCATCTTTTGGGTACCATTGATCCTTGATGTATTGAAAGATGTCATGATACCATGCCAAACCATCCTTCTTTTCTTCAACATTCTAGCAATGTGCTGGGGTTGAATAGATACTCATTTGGATAGGAGCAATGTCTAATTCTTAATTGACTTTAAACATGGAAGATAAAGTGGCCAAGCATCAGCAACTTGATTCTTTTCTCGAGATAGATGAAAACTAATATCATCAAACTCTTTCTTGAGCTCCGATATCAGATTCCAATAGTGGATTAGTTTAGCATCACGTGTTTGACATTCTCTTTTTTGTTGGTAAATGATGATGGTTGAATCTCCAAATATTTACAATGTTTGCATGCCCCTTTCAATGGCCACCTGAAGTCCCATGATATGGGCTTCATATTAGGCTATATTATTGGTGTAGTCAATGTTCAATTTGGCTATGAAAGGGTAATGGTTTCCCTCGGGTGAAAGAAGAATTGCCCTAATTCTATGCCCTAGTGCATTAGAAGCTCCATCAAAATACATTCTCCATGATGACCCACATTTGGTCATGTTTTTTGCCTCAGATATGCACATCAAGTCTTCGTCAGGGAACTCAAAGTTTAAAGGCTATAGTCATCTATGGCTCTACTTGCCAAAAAGTTTGCTATTGCACTGCCTTTAATGGCTTTATGGTTCACATACATGATGTCGCACTCAAAAAGCATAACTTGCCATCTGGCTAATCCCTCAGACAAGGCAAGGGCTTCGCACAAATACTTGATGGGATCTAGCTTGGTAATTAACCATGCAGTGTGGTACAGCATGTATTACCTTAACCTTTGGGCTGTCTAAGCTAAAGCTCAACATAGCTTCTCTACGAATGAATAATTATTTTCATATTCTATAAACTTCTTGCTCAAGTAATAGACAGCCTGTTCCTTCTTTCCTGATTCATCTTTTTGTCCTAATACATAGCCCATTAACTTGCCTAGGATTGATAGAGACAAGATTAGTGGTCGTCCAAGCATAGATGGTAGAAGTATTAGAAGGTTTGAAAGGTAATGTTTGACCTTATCGAAAGCTTCTTGGCATTCTTGATTCCATTCTCTAGGATTTTGTTTTTTTAGTAGCCTAAAGATCAGATCGCATTTGTTGGTCAACTAAGATATGAATCGAGCAATATAGTTTAGCCTCCCCAGGAAACTTCTTAGTTCCTTTTGAGTCTAAGGTGGTGGCATATTCTAAATGGCCTTGACCTCACCAGGATCAACCTCTATTCTTTTCTCACACACAATGAAACCTAATAGTTTACCGGATATGGCACCGAAAGTGAATTTGGCAGGATTTAGCTTGAGCTGGTGTTTGCAAAACCTTTTAAAGAGTTTTCGCAAATCGATAACATGTTCACTCTCTTTTTTTGATTTGGTGATCATGTCATCCATATAGACCTCGATTTCCTTATGCATGAGATCATGGAGCAATTTACCATTGTCATTGTCTGAATACTTAGAGTAAAAAGTGCCTTATGTATCAATACAACATGTTTTTTTGTATCGATACACAATTGTATTTTTGCCTAGTTTAAGCCACTTTTTAGCCTTTGAAAACATGATTTAAGCATATTTTTGCACCAAGGAACTATCATAAAACATTACAAACCTCAACTATGTGTTCATTAACAAATTCAAACAAATGTTTGGAGCCTAAACAATTAATGACAAAGGTCACTTTCGTAAGATATATGGGTGTAAGAGGGTGTGGTAGGCATATCTCTAGTTGTAGGCTATCATAGCCTTTCTGCCTCCTTGCTCAGCATGGCAGAACTAATAAGAAGAAAGTCAGCTGAGCATGGTAGCTAGAGATGTCCCTTATGAAGAAGGGAAAAATAAAAAATGCCTTTGTAGGTCTTCCAAACATAGAGGCTGAGCATTGAATCAAACACTACTAGTTATCATAGGAAAAAAAACTTTTAGCTACCCAAAAAAGCTCTCCAGCAGTCCTAGAAAACTCTTTATCTATCACCATAAATCCTACATCAACTTTAGCTCCAATGACTCACCAAAACACTATTCCATTGCCTTCCACCCTCAACCAACTTCCATTCCCATAGCTTCCCAAAACCACCATCAAAACACCTTTAAAAACTCAACCTTTCACACACTTTTATCATTAAAAACCCCACTAGCAACCATTTTACTAGAAAGCTTCTTCGTTTCACCCTTTTCTTGCTAAGCAATAGCAAAAAGAGGGAAAGAACTGAGCTTAAAGTTACCGCTTTAAAAAAAGAAGAAACTTTAAGATTTTGCTAGTATATCTTTTTACTTTGTTCTATATATATTTTTTGTTTTGATTATCCATTTCACTTTAGTGAGCCCTTCATTATGCCATCATCCTCCTAATACTCTCATGCATCTTAGTTGCCTCAGTTATGGTAGTCCTAGGATCTTGATAACCCTCTTGACACCTTGATGTTGTTAGATATGTAAACTCACCATGCTTATTCATCATCATACAGCCTCTTTTCATGCACCTTTTGCCATGTTTCTTCCATTTTCATATATCCATTTCACATTTAAATGGTATTTTTAATATGTCTTAGGTATTTTCAAATATTTTTCTTATGTTTTAAGGAAGCTCATTAAATAAAAATGCTATCTTGATAAACCCAACATCCACTCTATTGTGTAAACATGTTTATATCATCTCCATGCAACCTATTTGTCTTCTTCTTGCATCCATGTCACCCATTTCATGTCAAAATGTCATCTTCGCATGTTTGCATGTTTAATGCATGTTTATTTTTGTATGGGCTATATTTTGTTCATGATATCTCCATTAAAATGCTTGCTTGTTTCTTACAAACTGATTTTTAGAAATATCCCTAAGTTAAGTTCATGTTACCTTCAATAGATGAAGAGTGGCATGGACTTAATGTTTTCATCAAATTGGTCTCCCAATCTTAGGGGCAAATCAACATTTTAGCTCTGGATTCATAATGAAATAATTTCATTTAAAAAAACAAAAAAAAAGAAAAAAATTCCCTTTAGTATTAATCTCTGATCTTGAGTCTCATGTTCCCTATTGTGACATGGCCAATGGGTTGTTCCATTATCCCAAACTACTTTGGGATTATGGAATGAACTTGTGAAGCCTATGGTATTTTTTGTCACAGATATTCGAACATGCTAGACCCGAGCCTATTTTCAAAAAATCAAAATATCGAACAATCCCTATGTTTTTACTCTAGCAACACTATAGTTTGAGTTGAAAAATCATTTTCAAACCATAAAATATTTCCTTTGATTTTTCTAATCTTTTTCCTTTAAAGAGCATTGAATTACCTTTCTAATGGTATCTTATTTACCCTTAGATCATCCCGGGTGAGGAACCTTTGTTGTCCAAAACCCCTAAAACTAGCATACAACATTCTATTTAGACCATACGATCCATCAAAAGATTTTTACAAAATTTCCAAATATTTTCCCAAAACGTTCATAAAATTCCTTTTTCAGAAAGGTATTATCTATGATCTAACAATCTCAGATAAGCTTAGAATGATTTTTGAAATCCATTATAACCTTTTGATTGTACATGCTGCCAATACTGAGATGAACCTAACTTCGAAAATTAATTATGCCTAGAAAGTGATTTCTAGAATTTTGGACTATTTTTATATTAAACCTTGTCCATCTACCTTTCTAATGGTACCTTATTTACCCTCTGAAGTATTCGGATGCACCTGACACAATCCAAAAATGGAGACGACATGATGTTGTACTCTATTTTCAACCTAATTTTTGAATCCCCTTTTATCGAGATATTCGAATGTCTCGAAAATGTGCCTGATTCATTCCCTTACAACATCAACCCCTTTTAACTTGGATCAAAATTAAAATACAAAAAATAGGATTTAATATTAAAATTTTTGCTAGTGGAGATACTCCAACTCCATTACACCAAAAGGGATACTCCAACCCTATTTTTAGTAAAAAAAATCAAATTTTCTTTTCGTTCCTAAATGTTTTCCAAACTTTGGGGATATTCTAACCCCACTAATCAAAGAGGATACTCCAACCCTATTTTCTTTCATTAAAAATTCAAATTTTCACTTTAATCTTAACTATTTTCATAACTCTATTTTAGAGGATACTCCAACCCCACCTTACCGAGGGGATACTCCAACCCATTTTTACCTAAGAAACATAAAATTTTCTCTCTTCCAGATGCCTTAAACGTTTTTGATAAAAATCATCTCTGTTCTTCAAATTATCACCGAATCTAGACCAGTCTCTAAGATTATCATCCTAGTTATTCTTTAATAATTGAAGGCAATTATGACATATTTCAATGACCCCTCTTTTTTATGTTCTTTTGTTTGTGATTGCTTGTTTATGATATTATTATATTTCTCATTTTTTGCCTTACTAACTTATTTCCTTTCGTAGTGTTGTTGTGCACTCATATTTCAAATTCATTTTCTAATAAAATTTATGAGGTGATGTTTCGTGTTGTTATCTCTCCAGTGCCTAATACGAAACATCCAATTTTTAAAATCTAATCCAAATATTGTTTTCATAAAAAATCTCTATGTTCCTCACTACTCTTAGGCATATAGGTGATCTAATTTTCCTTAATAAAAAAAACCTCAAATTTACATTTTCCAAAACTTCATGCATTACGGGTTTATCTAAATAGAGACCAAATGGAATTAATTTAACTGAGATCAAAGTAAGATATAGTTAGTAGGTACCGATTTTGGGCATTGTAGGGATGATAGTCCTTCCCTGAGCATGACCAACTCTCGAGCCCAACCAATGAATCTCTAGACTTGGTAGACCTTGAGATCAGTTTTTCGAGTTCATAACTCATAATATTATTTTCAATAGGCATCTGATCTTGCCTAGCCTAAAAGGATTGATGGTGACTCTAAGTTTATGGCCATTTCATGGTGGCCATCCAGGTCTGGTTGGATGAGCAACTGGTCTGATGGTCCCTATCCCCTTTATATCATCACGCCTAATCTAAATCCCAATTAAAGCTCGACCATAACCAACCATCATTTATTTTTAAGTCAAACGTGCTATGCCCTTCGGATCGTTCAAAGTTTTAAAGGCTAGGCACATGGCGATAGCTTGGTAACTCCACTAGGGAATATAACCAGACCATATATTGCCAAAGCATAGATATCTTGGATTTTTCAGATATCAATGATACTCACGATTGCTTCTTTCAAACTAGCCCATGAGATGCATTCACCATTCTCCTTTGTTTTGATATGACTCTCAATCCAAGACTCCATTGCCTCAAGGATTTGAGCCAATCTTTTCTTGAAGGTTAGAGGATTCAACACTTTGCAGTATATCTTATCGACCTTTGCCCTTTCAATATTGAGTAACACAGTGTATTCATCAATAGTGGGGACCAAATCTTTATGATTGAAAGTGAAACACTGGCACGCTAGATTCCAAACCTAAAAGGCAAATTTCAACAAACTAACATCTAAACAAACTTAAAGTAGAAGAGCAAATCTTTGTATCTTTTAGTGAATGATTCCCTTTCAGTACTGTCCTAATTGGTCCATACAATCTGTAGATCTTACCAATCATTTTGACAGTACCTTATCTTAATCTTTTCATACATTATTGAGACATGCCATGATTTAAGGATGTCTCCATCTTCATGCTATTACCATATGCTTGACCTTTAAAACTTTAAATGATTCGAAGGGCATAGCATGCTCAACTTAAAAATAAATGATGGTTGGTTGTGGTTGGGCCTTTGAGCTATCCCTTGATTGGGATTTAGATTAAGCATGATGATATGAAGGGGATAGGGACCATCAGACGAGTCATTTATGCAACTGAACCCTAGTGGCCATGATAAAGTGGCCATAAACTTGAAGTCGCCACCGATCCTTTTAGGCTAGGCAAGATCGGATGCCTATTGGAAACAATATTATGAGTTATAAAGCTTGAAACATTGATTTCAAAGTCTACAAAGTCCAGAGATTCATTGGTTGCCCTCAAGAATTGGTTACATGCACAGAAGGACTAGCATCCCTACAATGCCTAAAATCGATACCTACTAACTATATCTCATTTGTCTCGGTTAAATCAGTTCCATTTGGTTTCTATTTAGATATAATCCTCTTTAATGCATAAAGTTTTGGAAAATGTAAATCTAAAGTTTTTTTTATTATGAAAAATTAGATCACCTATGCTCTTTGAAGGTGTGAGGAACATAGGGATTTTTTTTATGAAAATGATGTTTAAATTGGATTTTTAAAATTGGGTGTTTCATATTAGGCAGTAAAGAGATAGCAATACGAAACATCACCTCGTAAATTTTAAAAACTAATTTTAAAAATAAATGCACAATAACAATACAAAAAGAAATAAGTTAGTGAAGCTAAAAATGAGAAATATAATAATATCACAAACAAGCAATCACAAACAAAAGAACATAAAAAAAGAGGGGAGATTAAAATGTATCTTATAATTGCCTTTGGTTATTAAAGAATAACTAGGATGACAATTTTAGAAACTGGTCTGGATTTCGTAGTAATTTGAATAGCAAAGATAATTTTTATCAAAAAAATTTAAGGCATCAAAAAGAGAGAAAATTTTACATTTTTGAGGTAAAAGTGGGGTTAGAGTATCCCCCGGTAAGGTGGGGTTGGAGTATCCCCTAAAATAGAGTTATGAAAATAGTTAAGATTAAAGTGAAAATTTAAATTTTTAATAAAAAAGGGTCAGAGTATCTCCTTTAAGGGTCTAAAATTTTTGGACCCATTGTTCTTTAGATTTGTCTTGAAGCCATTCCTTTCAAGTACCTTGGAGATAGGGCTAAAGCTGGGTAAGAAGCAACAAGACTTCTTACTTTTTTCAGGGCCAAAATGACTGATGAGCCAAATGTGAAGGAATGGTGCACATCTGACGAATCAGCCCATTCCTATTTTCCTACAAAAATTAAAAGCTCAAATAGTTTCAGCAACGATGGCTAGTGCAGGATTGATGTTGCAACACAAATGAGAAAAGACATCTACTATCATAGCTTCAACATAGCCTAACATCTTTTGGAATATAACTAGACCATATATTGCCAAGGCATAGATATCTTGGATTTTTCATATGTCAACGATACTCACCATTGCTTCTTTTAAACTAGCCTATGAGATGCTTTCACTGTTCCCCTTTATTTTGATATGACTCTTAATCCAAGGTAGCCCTGAGGATTTAAGCTAATCTTTTCTTGAAGGTTAGAGGATTCAACAATTTGCAGTATATCTTGTTGACCTTTTCCCTTTCAATGTTGAATAATGCAGTGTATTCATCAACCTTAGGGACTAAGTCTTCATGATTGAAAGTGAAACACGAGTATACTGAATTCCAAAACTAAGAGGTCACTTGCAACAAACCGATATCTAAACAAACTTGAAGCGGAAAAGTGATATGTCCATATCTTTTAGTGAATGATTCCCTTTCAATACTATCCTAATTATTCCATATGATCCTCAAATCTTGCCAATCACTTTGACAATATCCTATCTTGATCTTTTCATGCACTACTAAGACATGCCCTAGTTTAAGGAAGTTTCTATCTTCACGCTGTCAGCATTCCGACCATGCTTGAATGTTTTCAAAAGGTTTTAGCTCTAAAGTAGACTGTTACTCCATGAAAAATACCCCTTGGTGAACACTGACCCATTAGAGCCAATTATCCCATGATGATAGTATTTATGATGAAATGATGCATGATAAAAAAGAAAAGCAAAAGAAAACAAGTTAGTAACCAATAGAAAATAATAGGTAAAAGATAGGGAGATAAAAGAATAGCAGCAAAAGTGTATCACAAAATTTGCCTTGAGAATAAGCGGTACTATACCTAGGGCAAACATGATGAATATAAATGTTGAGGCATTAAACGGGCAGTACACCAACATGTCCACATTAAAATTTCCTTTTCACGAAATAACATAATACCTCGTCTGACTAAGACTGACTATTTAAATAATAAAGTTTGTTCATCACCATTTATGTTAAGTACATGCTAAGCCATCGTTCGTGTAGCATGATGGCTTATTTTGGTCAAATATGACTATTTCAAAATGGCATTACAAGTAATGGCATTCAATTGTCCTTACCCACTTATTAAAGAGGATTTGCCATTAAACATAATGGCATATCCTAAAAGAATGATCATGAAAATAAGAAGACAAACACAGGTGACAACGTTCACCCATTATTGCCTGCATAACTAATAGTATATAGGAGTAAAGGTAAAAAATGTTCCCCTGAGTGACCCTAATCTTCAGGTTATTCTAGCAGCATCCGATATGGTTTGACATGGTTTAGCTCATAAGGTTCACTACATGGGTTTAGATTAATGCCTATTTCAGTATTTGAATCGTTCCTCTATTCGGTAAGAATAGCCAAAGCACCCCGATCCTAGGCCCATCATGGGTTTGGCAGAACGGGTTCGATTCGGTGGATGTATTTCCTTATGTAAGTATGAAGAGGTACTCACAAGAGGCATAAGTAGTTTACATGTTGGAAGGTATTGCCATGCTTATGCGAAGGGTTACTCACGAAGGCGGATAGCTCACTTCCTCCTAATAATTAAGATAAGAACATCACCATGGTGTATGGTAGGAATCTAGTGCAAATGCAAGTGCACGGTGTGTGTTGGAGAAGCAATCAAACCTTTTTGTTTCACTCCAATATTAACATATTTATTCAAACTAATATTTATTTGGGCACAAATAATCCCTAATAATAAAAAACATATACAATAGAGATTATTAGGCAAAAAAATTATATCTAAATAATTATGGAGATCGAAAACCAAGAATTGAGTGAGAAGTTGCTACTTATAGGCCTAACTCTCTAAAATGGTCCCTAGCAGAGTAGCCAAGCTGTCACCATGTGTTCAACCTTTAAAACTTTGAATGATTCGAAGGGCATAGCGTGTTCAACTTAAAAATAAATTATGGTTGGTTGTGGTCAAGCCTTTGAGCTATCCCTTGATTGGGATTTGGATTAGGCATGACAATATGAAGGGGATAGGAATCATCAGATGAGTCGCTTGTCCAACTAGACTCGAATGGCCACCATGAAGTGGCCATAAACTTGGAGTCACCATTGATCATTTTTGGCTAGGCAAGATTGGAAGCCTATTGAAAACAATATTACAAGTTACAAAACTTGAAACACTGATTTCAAGGTCTACGAAGTCTAAAGATTCATTGGTTGAGCTTAAGAGTTGGTTACACGCAGGGAAAGACTAGCAGCCCCATGATGCCCAAAATTGGCACCTACAACTATATCTCACTCTAGTCTCGGTTAAATCAGATCCATTTGGTCTCTATTTAGATATAATCCCCTTTAATGCATAAAGTTTTGAAAAATGTAAATTTGGGGTTTTTTATTAAGGAAAATTAGATCACCTATGCGCCTTGAAGATGTAAGGAACATAGAGATTTTTTTTATGAAAATGATGTCCAGATTGGATTTTAAAAATTGGATGTTTTGTATTAAGCACTGGAGAGATACCAACATAAGACATCGCCTTATAAATTTCATTAGAAAACAAATTTTAAATATGAATACACAATAATACTACAAAAGGAAACAAGTTAGTAAGGCAAAAAATAAAAAATATAATAATATCATAAACAAGCAAACACAAACAAAAGAACATAAAAAAAAGGGTGACGAAATGTATCTCATAATTGCCTTTGGTTATTAAAGAATAACCAGGATGACAATTTTAGAGACAGGTTTGGATTTGTTGGTAATTTAAAGAACAAAGACAATTTTTATCAAAAAAGTTTAAGGCATCTGGAAGAGAGAAAATTTTACGTTTTTCAGGTAAAAGCAGGGTTGGAGTATCCCCTTGGTGAAGTAGGGTTAGAGTATCCCCTAAGATAGAGTTATAAAAATAGTTAAGATTAAAGTGAAAATTTAAATTTTTAATGAAAAAAATGTGCGAGTATCCCCTTTAAGTAGTGGGGTTGGAGTATCTCCATAGGAAAACATTTAGGAACAAAGAGTAAATTTGAATTTTTAATTAAAAATAGGGTTAGAGTATCCCTTTTGGAATAATGGAGTTGAAGTATCTCCACAAGCAAAAATTTTAGTATTAAATCCTATTTTTCATGTTTTAATCTTGATCCGAGTCAAATAGGGTTGATGTTGTAAGGGAATCAATCGGGCACATTTTTTAGACATCTGAATGTCTCAATAAAAGAGGATTCAAAAATTAGGTTAAAAATAGGGAACTGCATCATGTCATCTCTGTTTTTGAATTTCATTCGGGTGCATCTGAAGACTTTAAAGGGTAAATGAGGTACCATTGGAAAGGTAACTAGATAAGGTTTAATATAAAAATATTCCAAAAATTTTAGAAAATCATTTTCTAAGCAGAATTAATTTTTGAAATTAGGTTTATCTTAGCACTGGCTTCATGTCCAACTAAAAAACTTCAAATGGTCAATGAGTTACCGTTGGAAAGGTAACTAGACAAGGTTTAATATAAAAATATTCTAAAACTTTTAGAAAATTACTTTCTAGGTAGAATTAATTTTTGAAATTAGGTTTATCTCAGCACTGGCAGCATGTGCAACCAAAAGGGCATAATGGATTTCAAAAAATTATTCTAGCTTATCTAAGATCATTAGATTGTTGATAATACCTTTACAGAAAGGGAATTTTGTGAACTTTTTGAGAAAAATATTTTGAAATTTTAGAAAAATCAATGCCCAAATAGAATGTTACATGCTAGTTCTAGGGGTTTCAAACAACAAAGGTTCAAAAAATCATTGGTCCCTTGTCCAGGATGATCCAAGGGCAAATAAAGCACTGTTAGAAAGGTAATTCAATGCCCTTTAAAGGAAAAATATTATAAAAATCAAAGGAAATATTTTGTGGTTTGAAAATGATTTTTCATGTTTGGACTGCAGTGCTTCCAAAGCAAAAACAAGGAGGATCATTTAATATTTTTATTTTTTTGAAGATAGACTCGGGTCGGGTCTAGGACATCCAAACGTCTGCAATAAAAAGTAACACGGGCTTTATAAGTTAATTCCATAATCTCAGAGTAGGTTGGGATGATGAAACAAGCCATTGACCATGTCACCAAAAGAAACATGAGGCTCAAGATAAAGGATTAATGCTAAAAAGGATTTTCTTTTTTCTTTAAAAAATCAAGTTATTTCACCATGAATCCAGATATGAAATGTTGATTTGCCTCCAAGATTGGGAGACCAATTTGATGAAAACATTAAGTCCATGTTACTCTTTATCTATTGAAGGTAACATGAACTTAACTTAGGGAAGTTTCTAAAAATTAGTTTGTGAGAGACAAGTAATCATTTTAATGGAGATATCATGAACAAAATATAGCACATACAAAGATAAACATGGATTAAACATGCCAACAAGCAAATATGACATTTTAACATGGAAATGGGTGACATAGACGCTTGAAAATGATAAATAGGGTGCATGGAGATGATATAAACATGTTTATACAAAGAAGTGGATGTTAGAGTTGTTAGGATAACATTTTTATTTCATGAGCCTCCTTAAAACACAGCAAAAATATTTGAATATACTAGGACACATTAAGGTGA
Organism: Adansonia rubrostipa; assembly: GCA_038381775.1. Taxonomy (NCBI): domain Eukaryota; kingdom Viridiplantae; phylum Streptophyta; class Magnoliopsida; order Malvales; family Malvaceae; genus Adansonia; species Adansonia rubrostipa. The sequence goes on from JBBYHM010000007.1 coordinate 972,007, forward strand.
CAATTTAAATATGAAATGGGCATGTGAATATGGAAGGAACATGGCAAAAGGTGCATGAAAAGACGTTGTATGATAATGAAAATAAAGCATGGTGAGTTTATATATCCTACAACATCATGGTGTTAAAGAGGCCATCAAGATCCTAGAACTACCACAACCAAGGCAGTAAAGATGCATAAGACTATTAGAAGGGCCATGGCAGCATAAAGGGCTTACTAAAATGAAATAGATGATCAAAATAGAAAATGTCTAGAACAAGGTAAAAAATATACCGGTAAAAGCTTGAACTTTCTTCCTTTCTAAAGTAGTAACTTTAAGCTCAGTCCTTTCCTTTTTTTAACTATTGTTTAGCAAGAAAAAGGTGAAAGAAAGGAGCTTTCTAGTAATGTGGTTGCTGATAGGGTGTTTTGAGGATGAAAATATGTGAAAAGTTAAGATTTTAAAGTTGTTCTGGTGGTGGTTTTAGGGTGCTATGGAAATAGAGATTGTTTAAAGGTGAAGAGCAATGGAATAGTGTTTTTGGTGAACTTTTGGAGCTGGATTTGCTAGAATATTTATGGGAATAGATGGAGAGTTTTCTAGGATTGTTGGAGAGCTTTTTTGATGACTAAAAGTTTTTTTTTGATTTAGCTGGTAGTGTTTGATTCAATGCTCAGCCCTTGCTTTTAGAAGACCATGCAAGGGCATTTTTTATTTTTCTCTTCTGTACAGGGGGACATCTCTAGCTGCCATGCTCAGTAGACTCTCTTCTTATTGGTTCTTCCATGCTAAGGAAGAAGGGAGAAAGGTGGTGATAGCCTACAACTAGAGATTTGCTTGCCACACCCTCTTACACCTATATATCTTATGAAAGCAACCTTTGTCATTAATTGTTTAGGCTTTAAAAATTTGTTTGAATCTGTTAATGAAACCATAGTTGAGGTTTGCAATGTTTTATGATAGTTCCTTGGTGTAAAAACATGTTTAAATTGAGTTATCGACAGCTAAAATGTGGCTCAAACTAGGTAAAAATACCTTGAGTATCGATACAAAACATGTTATATCGATGCACAAGGTGTTTTTTACTCTTGAGCATTAATACAATGAGCTATACATTGATACTAAGAGCAAAAAATGTTTCTAGTCTCGAGACTTAGAGGCTGTATCGATACTCCATGGCCTGTATCAATACTCCATGGATTTGTATAGATACTCATGCTTGTGTATGCCAAAAATCACAACTTTAGCTACTGCCAAGGTTTGTATCAATACAAACATGCCAAGTATCAATGACACACCTTGGGTATCGATACCAAACCTTCTTATATCGATACTAGATGTGAAAATTCAAGTTTTTTGCACTGTAAAGGCCTCATATCAATACTTGCACCCCAATATAACTTGTACATACTTATGGCTTCCCGATTTACCTTACCTTGGTCACAAACAATGGGAAATTAATTTATGTATCCATTTGAATAACCTTGGTGACACCATGAAAAGTGGCCTATGATGCCTCGTTTTTATATTTTCTTTAATATGACCAATAAGCATTTTAGACCTTCCCAAGAAATTTTTTTTCACCTGGCACTATGTCACATAATAGTGCCTGGCAACATGGCACCCGGCAGTTGTCCCCTAGCTTTTGTTTCTAAGTTTTATTTTATCATCTTTTAACTAACTCCTAGGATGCCAAAAATTGGTTCACACAAAATAAGGTGTCTACAAATTATTTATAGAACTCCTTGAAAAAATATGTTAAAATTAGAGATGAAAACATTTAAATTTTGGGCTAAAATATGTGCACTACATGTGCTTAAAGCTTATAGCATCTTATCTTCTTTCTTAAAACTTGGTGTGGCATCAATGGCAGCAAGGAATGCTATAAATTTGCTGTAATTTCAAAGGTTTAGTAGGAGGAATACAATGGTGGTTGAGTTAGAGTATGATGGCTAAGATAGCCATGCCTAGGATAGAGTCCTAATTAGACTAGGATTTTTTCAAATTTGCGCCACCACAATCCTACTTGGAGTAGGATTCTTTTAATTTTATTTTTTAAGATTTAAAATCTCATAGGATAAGATTAAATTAAATTTAAAAATTAATAAATGCTAAAAAATGGCATGGTTAGTGCAATACACTTCTTTAAGAGGTTGAATCCAATTACAAATGTTATATATCACCAAACACCTAATTATCCAATTGTATTGTTTTTCTTAAATTATTTAAGATATAAATTTGATAATACAATAAGCATGGAATTTAAATTTAATTAATTTGATTAATTGAAAAATATAGTTAATTGAAATGATTGAACCTATTTTGAATGGGATTTATTCTAATATGATTAGAATAAATGTTAGTTATGTAAGAAAATTGTTTTCTTAATTAAATTAAATGTGGACCAATTGTTTAAGCATAAAAAATTCATAACATTAATTAAAACACATACTTATATATATATTCATAATTGTTGTGAATGTACGGGTGATTATAGACTATGCCCAATATGATTATGGATGTATGGTTAATTGTTTATGGATGTTTAAATTTTTTAAATAGGGTCCATGAACTTTTCCTTATCTTTATTTCTCTCTGGGGTCACAAAATTTTTTTCTTACCTAAATCTCTTCAAATTTGATGCGAGGTTTCTTTATTACAAATGTACTTAGATTAAGTGTTAAATTAATGTTAGTTAGGAAAACTTTTGAACTCAAAGATGGAGATCCAAGAGAAGGCATCACGAAGGCCAAGAGATTGCAAAAAGCTTTTAAAGACTTTGCATGTGATCACCTAGGAATTGACTAAAAAATTTCCTTTGACAGCTTAAGGAAATTGCATTAAATAGTAGTCCATAATCATCCAAGTAGTATGCTTGATAGTAGATTTATTTTATGTAATGTTATAAACATTATGCATGCAAATATGATGAGACCTTAATTAAAAGAATAAAGAAACAAATGAAATCCCTCGTACAATATTAAGTCACATGATTCACATGATAAAGATGACTACCATCATGCATAAGAAAATACTTGAATTTTGACCATTAAGATTTATTGAGCTGACTCAAGGTTTGAGCCATCTAAATTACTTGAGTTATAAATGATGGGTCTTACTCAACTAATGTTATGTTGTCCTAATGCGTACAACTTGACCACATGGCATTAGAGGTGATGGTTGGGCGAAATGTAGGTGAGACATTTAAGTAAAGAGTTGCCACCTGACTAATTTAGGAGTTGCATAGAGATGCAATTGGCGAGCTATGGTCCCTATCTAATTAGGCTATTTTTGATTTGTTGAGCTGAGTCAAGGTTGCAACATGTTGAAAGGGATCTTAGCGCACTAAAAATACCTTGAAGAGATATCTATATAATAGTAAATATAGATTTCATACCTCATCATTTATGATACAAAGATGAATATCTAATTAATAGTCAATTTATACTAGGTTGTTGACAATGGTAACTATAATAATTATATTGTGAGGCATACAACATGCCATAAGCCTAAAATGTTTGGAGTGGTATATGAAATTAAGAAATGTTCTCAATAAAAGAAAGGTAACTGACCTTGACATGATTGAGTTAAATTACTTTACTTATGATTTGACAACTTGGATAATTGATTCAGGTTATGGATTAAACTTATATAATGACATAAGGTTGTTAAAGAATAGTAGAAAGTTAGGCTCTAAAAGGTAACTCTAAGAATAAGCAATAAAGCAAAAGCTATAGCCACTACCATTAAAACTTATACCTTATCATTGCCTTCAAGCATGACCTTGAAACTAAAAGAATGCCTTTATGTCAATGAGACTAAAAGGAGTGATCCAACAAAAACAAATATATGGCTTATGGATTGGTGATTTTGAATTTAGAATAAAAGGCAAAAGCTGCACTATCATTCTGAATAACATGGTTTATAGATTGGCATTATTTAAGAACAGGCTGTTTATGCTTGATCTAGATATGCCTTTACTCAAGATATGGCATTGTAGGCTTGAATATGTCAATGAGACTAAAATGAGTTATCCAGCAAAGACAAATATATGGCATTATAGGCTTGGACATGTCAATGAGACTCAAGTAGCTAAGTTATACAAACAAGGCTATATTGACTTATTTGAGTTTGAATCATATGGGACATGTAAGTGTTATCTTCTTGGCATGATGAATTAAACACCTTTCACCAAGAAAGGGGAAAAAGCCAATGATTTATTAGGCCTTTTACATTTAAATGTATGCTGACCAATGAATAATGGCTAGACATGGGTATTTCTACCTCATTACCTTTATCAATGATTACTCAAGGTATAAGTATGTGTACTTGATGAAGTACAAGTCCAAAGCTTTTAAAAATTGAAAGAGTTTAAGGTCAAAATAGAGAAAAACACTGGCAAGAGTATTCTAGCTCTTAGATCTCATTTAAGAAGAGAATACATAAGTCAAGAATTCTTAGGTCATCTGACAAAAAATGAAATTTTGTCAGAATAGACTCCACCTAAAAACTCCACAGCATAGTGGAGTGTCTGAAAGAAGAAACCAAACCTTGTTAGACATGGTTTGTTCCATGATGTCTAAGGTAGAGCTTTCAATATCCTTTTGGGGATATGCTTTTAAGATCATAGACTATCTTTTAAATAGAGTTCCATCGAAATCTATGGATAAGACACCATATGAGATATGGCTTAGTAAAAGACCATATATGTCTCACCTTAAGATTTAGGGTTATCCTATTTATATAAACCAAATAGTATCTAACAAGCTTTTAGCTAGGTTAGGTTAATGTAACAAAAGAATATCTAACAAGTTTGAAGCTAGGTTAGGTAAATGTAGGTTATCCTAAGGAGACTTATGGAAATTACTTTTACAACCTAACTGAACAAAAAGTGTGTATTTTTAAGCATGCTATTTTTCTAGAGAAAGAGTTTCTACTAGAAGAGATTAGTAAGAGTAAAGTTGATCTTAAAGAAGTTTAAAAACCATAAATAGACATTCTTATGGAATTGGAGTTAAGGGATGAAGGATCAGATGCCCCACCTGTAACTCAAAAAACACAAGTACTCCATTAATTTCGTAAGATCAAGCAAGAACCTTTGCTTTAAACTACTAAGGTCTGGCTATCCAGATAATTTTCATGAAAAATTTAGGAGAAGCAATACTCATTTTGGAAATTATAATCTATAGAGATAGATCAAAATAAATGCTTGGCTTATCCTAATCCTTATATGTAGATAAAATTCTTAGAAGGTTTAAAATGGATAACTCTAAAAGAGGAAACTTGCTTATGGTAGATGGTGTGCATTACCCAAAATAAATTTATCCTAAGACATATGATGAGAGGACAAGGATGGATGAAATTTCTTATGCTTCAATAGTTGGACCTATCATGTATGTCATGTTATGTACTAAACCAGATGTATCATATGCTCTAAGTATCATAAGTAGATACCAAAGGAATCTTGGTGAGGGTCACTAGACCGAAAGTGCTTACAAAAGACTAAAGATATCTTTTTAGTTTATAGAGGGGTTGATCTTTAAGTTAGGTTCCAGTTAAATTGGGATAACTATAAATCATAAAGCAAGTTTATATTTACCATTAATGGTGTTATGGTTAGTGAGAAAAATTCTAAATAGGCTACAACTGTAGACTCAATGACAGAAGCCAAATACACTTGTGAATCCACAAAGGAGAAAGTTTGGATGAAAAAGTTCATTTTAGAACTTGGTGTGGTTCCAGCATTGTTGATCCACCCCAATTTACTCATCACAAATCTAACATGTATTATACTGTTATCACATTATTAGAGATACTATAGAGCAATGTGATGTTAGTATGGAATGAGTAACCACCAAAGAGAAATTAGCTAATCCATTCACAAAAGTTCTATCCTAATAAGAAAATGATTATCGCATGAGGGCATGAGACTTTGATATATAAATGATTGCTTTAGTACTAATAGGAAATTGATAGTGTAAGCCCTGCAAGCCAATCATTATGCTTAAGAGGCATTAACATTTACTAATTTCATGTATTTAAACATTATATTTTATTAATGTTAATGAGGTATTTCTTTATCCATAAGATTTTTCTCAACTATCACAACAATGAATGGGGTTATAATGGCATTTTATAGCAATGTTTGACTAAAACAAGCCATTTTATTCAATTTTTAAAGATATTAGTGGCATTTTAAATTCAAAGGTCATTATATAAAGATTTTTATGGTGTTTATGGTATGAACACCACTTAATTATTGAAATTAGTAGCATTTTAATTATAAACGTTGAATAATTTAATAAAATGAATTGCCTATTCTTTCTTCCTTTATGCGCTCAAAATTTGGAATATATTTTAGAATAGTGAAATTAGAGGCATTTGAAGAATAAACGCCACTAGAGTTGCAAAATTAGTGGCGTTGTTTAAAAAAATGCCTTTAATTAGTGGTGTTTTAACTCAAATGCCATTATTAAATATTTAGCTATGTTTCATTAAAGAAATGCTACTAAATATTTCAATTAAAAATCTTAAAATCTATTTTCCTCACTTTTCATCTTTCAATCATTTTTCCATATCTCCGTTTCTCATCCCTGAAGGCTCAATTTTGTCTCATTCTTTCTCGCATTAGGCTTTAGAAGGTAATAACTTTAGTTTTTTTAAATTTATTTTATGTTTTTTATTCTTCCTTTCCCCAATTTAGCCTAATTTGGCATTAAAGATTAGATTGTTAGTTCTTGCCTTTTGTCTTTCCTAATTTGGCTGTGGGTGTGTTCCAATTTATGAATATAACTTTTCAAGGTGGAAACTATAATTTAAGAAGCACGCAGCAGAGCCCTCTAATCTTTATAGTTTGAAACATGCCAAACGAAAGGAAGTATATTACATGAAATTGATAATCTTTAAATTGTTCTTAAATTTTCAAAAACAATCTTCTTCAGCTTTCCCATAAACTCTTAAAGCTCCAAAATTCCTAAGAATTTATTAGTTCCTTTAAATCCAAATAAATTTCAAGAAAAAATTTTCCATTTCATAGTCTAGTTTCAGAAGTTTTACTAGTTCCAAGTTTCAAAACCCTTGAGCAAATGCTGGAATTGCTTTAAAAATCTAATGAGCCTTTGAAGTCCAACTCTTGCAATGGTATGATCCTATTGTTAGATTTTGTATGAAAAAAGTGAAACTTTAATGCTTTTCTAACATGTTTGATGATCTTTGTGTTATTTGGTCTTTTGATTAGAGGGGCAAAATGAAGAGGACTTGGAGGAAATAGCTTAACAAGAGCAAAAGCACTTATCTTTGAAGACTTTAGTTGTTGCTACCAAAAATTTCCACCCTCATCACAAGCTTGGCAAAAAGGGGTTTTGGACCGGTTTACAAGGTAAGATCCCACTGCTGAAAGTCTTCGTTTGGTTCCCTAGAAAATAGAGGGAAAAACTTTTCCTGAACTTGATTGGCTTTTTGATTCATTAAATAGTTTATTTTGTTTGCGTTAAGAGAACTAGTGATATGATGCAATGGATTGTTATAGATACTATTAAAAGGATATATTTTCTACTTTTCTGGCTATTCAAAATTTTAACTTTGTGCATACTAAATAACATAAACAATAGCTAAATAGAAAAGAATTAAATGTTTTGTCCTAAAAAGTGCTTGAAAATCCCATTTTCACTGTGGAAACTTCTATTTGGCTGCCAAGAAAATAGAAGAAAAAGTTTATGCTAAACTTGATTGGTTTTTTTTATTCATTGAATAGTTTGTTTGTTCGCATTAAGAAAACTACTGATATGATGCAATGCATTATTATGGATAATGTTGAAAAGATAAATATCTACTTTCAAAATCTTAACTTTTACATATGAAAAAAATAAACAACAACTAAATAGCAAAGAATTAAAATGACTTATCCTAAAATGAAATAGTATAAATTTTCATACTTAAACCTTTCATTAATTTCATTCACATTATCGAATTACACAACTAAGAATTCTTGATTTTTATTATGGTTGATTAAAAGATAAAGGTCATTAAAAATGAATGAATTAGTGTTAAGTTTAGACATTGCTTTGATCTAATCCATTCGTTTTATTATTATACTCTCTTTCATTGCTAGCCTTTTCAACCTCTGCTTTTCCTTTATTTTTTTTCTAGTTTGGGGAATCCATGGTGGTTGTATTCCATCGAAACCCAATAAGATAATAATAGTTGTTTTTTCAAAGCTAATAACATCATGATTCTTTATTTGAACTAAAAATCTAATTCATTAATGTTATTTAGCTGGGACTATGTTTCATTCTTAGCCTGCACTGGTAGTATTCTCAACAGTGATGTTGTAATGGATATTTCTTCGTGGTGACTTGAAAGAAGAGCATTATGAATTTTCCCCACCTCTTTTCACCGTTCCAGAGGACAAAGTCGGTATCTTTTATTTTTACTTTGGTTTAAACAATTTATATTTGATTTTTTTCATTTAAACTCCATTATACCCCAGTTTATTGGTAGCAAATTCCTGCATCCATGTAAGATATTTACTTTTATCATTGCCTCTTTGTTTCCTTCTTTCCTTTTTCAATGAATTGCTTAAGGTAAAATGGGTCTAATAATGAACATCTCATTATAATTAAACTTTTTTTATAGCTGGCAGTTATTTTTAATATGCATTTTAGTCTATAGTGATTTACTTCGAATATTTTATATCATTTTGAGGTATTATTTGACATATTAATAGTTTGCAAAAGAATCCGTTATATGTTGTTAACGTGTTGCTAAATCTATTATTTGTAATGGAGAAGAAAATTCGACTAGAAAGTGTTTAATATTTTTATTTTCCTAGGGTGATGTATGAAACATGTGCTCACTTCTCCTAATTTGGGTGAAGTTGAAATTCTTTTTTGAGTTACACATTCTTGATGCACTAGAAAAATTAAAAATCAATGGATATAGGCTTGGTATCATAAGATTTAATCTTTGGGTAGTTGTTTTGGTGTTTCAAAATTTTAATGCTTTTAGTTTTGGTTTCTTGAATCTATTTTTGTTTTGATTTAGGGATTAGGCCTCTTTTTGCAAATCCAACTTTGTTTACACATGGTATAATTAGAGATATTATATTCTTGCATCATTAGGATGTATGTTAATATTATTTGGTCGCAATTTTTTGCAATGATTATCTATTGAAGTTTCTATTTATTAGAGATTTTACTGTTGGAAAATCCTATCTTTTTTTGAGATTTCCTGTAAGGTTTTTGACTTAAATTGACATATGAAAGCACATGTCTACTTTGCCTTTTTCTTTTCTTTTCTTTTCTTTCATGTTTTGTAGGATTCAATAAAGCAATAAATGTTAATTGTTCTAAAGCAATTGCTACTTCTCTTGGAAAACAATAATATATACATTTTCCTTACTAATAGAATGCCAAATTTGTAAAGCGATCAAATTTGTTAAATAGGTGGACACATCCATTTACCTTCTAATTTGATAATTTCAGTTTAAATTAAATAGGATTTGAATCATTTCATATTCACAAACAAAGTTAAAAAAAAATTACTATGTCTTTTTTTTTTTGGTAATACTCATATAATAATTTTAATTTTGTTTGTTAAGCTTAAAAATTAATTATGAGATAATTTCTATATATATACATATATATATTAAAATATTTATAAATTTTAAACTTTATAAGTAAATAATATATATTTAAAAGTTTAAACTTTACAAGTAAAATTAATAAGATAACAAATATTATAAATTTTTTAAAAAATAATAATTAAAAAAAAAAAACTTATGAGAATTTTTTAAAATTCTTATGATTAATTTAATTTAATCGAATAATGAAATAATTTTTTAATTTACAGAAAAATATTAAAAGTGACAAACTCGTAAAATTTTACAAGAAAACCATTATCGAGAAAAATTGTTTTATGTAAAAAAAGGTAAAATTCATAAATAATTTAAAATTTTCAAAACTGATTTAATATGATTTAAAAAATAATATTTGAAAAATTTTAAAAATTATAAACTCAAAAAAATCTTACTGAACAAATTTACGAGTATAAAACTTCGTGTCTCGGTAATAGAGAAAATTCTAAAATTTATAAAATAAATTGAATTTCTCAAAACTGTTTTAATATAAATTAAATAATAATATTTAAAGAAATTTAAAAATTAGAAACTCAAAAAAATCTCACCAAAAATTTTACAGACTATAAAACATGTATCTGGATAACAAAAAAATTTTAGAACTCATAAAATAAATTGAATTTTTCAAAACTGATTTAATATAGATTGAATAATAATATTTAAAGAATTTTAAAAATTATAAACTAAAAAAAATCATCCCAAAAACTTACAGAGTAAAAAAAACTTCATATTTTGAAATCAGAAGAATTTTAAAAAAATGCAAAACTGATAAAAATAAAAGGTATTTTCCTAAATTAATTTAATATGAATTAAATAATAATATTTGAAGCATTTTTTTAAATTATAAACTAAGAAAAAGCTTCTCAAAAAAATTTACGTAGTAGAAAACTTTGTATTTTGGAAATTAAAAAATTTGTAACTTATAAAATAAAATGAATTTCAAAAAATGATTTAATGGTAATTAAATGCAAAATTTTTAAAGAATTTTGAAGTTGAAAATTTGAGAAAATTCCACCATAAAATTTTATAGATAAAGGAAAGCCTGTATTTTAGAACCGAGAAGATTTCAATGAATACTTTAAAACTTATATAAATATTAATTTACAAAATAGTAAAGATGGAAATCTGAGATCCAAAATAATTTCACCAAGAAAAATTTCACGAGCATGATACTTACGGCGCTATGAAAAATTCAAAATAAATTACTAAAATAAACAACCTAACACCTTGTGGTATAAAATGACAATATGATTTTTTCTTGATTATTTTTTATTTTTTGGAGTGCGTATTGACATAAATATCATATATGTATCACTAAAAATATACGACAGTTAACTTTTCAATTTTAACGAAAAATTCTTAATAAATTCATAAAAATGGGAAATTTGTCTGCGATAACAGCTACAAAATAGATTTTTAAAATTTTGACAAGAAAATATTATAAATAATTTTTCTTAAATATCTGTCCTATATATCTGAAATTAGAGATCAAAATATGAATTTTTTTATCACATGAACTTATGGATATTTAAATTATGACTAAAAGGTCTTGAAAATATCTTGTTCATCTGAAAAAGATCATTCCCAATGAGGATGGCCATTAAGTTCTCAATCTCGGATATTCAGGATTCTTGAAAAAGAGATATGGATGAAATTAGGTGTATACAGCTGCCCCTCTTTGACCGTTGCGAGAATTAAAAACAGGGTAAAGACCAAATAGGCATAATTTCGTTTAGGTCGTTAATCTTTGAAAAACAAACTAAACAAAAAATGAAAATGAAAGGTAACTAGCCCTAAGGAGAAATCTTAAATTAAACAGTGACTAGGGCGAGACCTAAGTCATAAGGAGTTGACTAGGACAAAACCATGTTGGTCAACAAATGAGAAAGATTAGTTGGGATGAAACCATATAAGTCAACAGAAGTAAAAGGGTTGACCGATGCAAAACCTACAAGTTAATAAGAGTAAAGGGTTGACTAGGGCAAAATCTATAGGTCAACAAATAAAATGCGTTGATTAAGATAAAATTGACAAGTCAACATTGGTAAAAATTTGACTTGTGTAAAATCTATAAGTCAATAAATAAAAAGGGTTGATCAAAATGAAACCGACAAGTCAACATTGATTAGAGATTGACTGGGACCAAAACTGATAAGTCAACATAGGTAAGAGGTTGACCGAGAAAAAAACCAAAAAGTCAACAAATAAAAAAGGTTGATTGAGGTGAAATTGACAAGTCAACATAGATAAAGGGTTGATCGAGATGAAACTGACAAAGTTAACAAAGATAAAAAGTGGACTGAGATAAAATCGACAAAGATAAAAGGGTGATCAGGATAAAACCAACAAGTCAATGAGTAAAAAGGGTTGACTGGGACAAAAAGGTTGATTGGACAAAGCTGACAAGTTAACAGGGATAAAAGGTTGACTGGAACAAAGCCGACAAGTCAACAGGGATAGAAGGACAAAGCCAACAAGGATAAAAAAGTTGACTAGGACAAACCCAACAAGTCAATGGGAGAAAAGCTTGACTGAAACAAAATTGATAAGTCAACAGGAGAAAAGGTTGGCTGGGATAAAGTTGACAAGTCAACAGGGGGAAAAGATTGACTACGACAAAGTCGACAAGTCAATAGGGAAAAAAAGTTAACTGTGACAAAGTCGATAAGTCAATATAAGTAAGAGCTTGACTAGGACAAAATCGACAAGTCAACAAATAAAAGGTTGACTGGAACAAAGCTAACAAGTCAAAAGGGAAAAAAGTTGATTGGGATAAAGCCGACATGTTAATAGGGATAAAAGGTTGACTGGAACAAAGCCGATAAGTCAACTAGGATAAAAGGGTTGACTGGGACAAAGTCGATAAGTCAATAAAGATAAAATGTCGAATGGGATAAAACTAACAAGCTAATGAGTAAAAAGGTTGACCGGGACAAAGCTGGCAAGTTAACAGGGAGAAAAAGGTTTACTAGACAAAGCGGACATGTCAACAGGGATAAAAAATTGATTGAGACAAAGTCAAAAAGTCAATAGGGAGAAAAAGTTGGCTGGGACAAAGCCAACAAGTCAGCAGAGATAAATGGGTTAACTGGGACAAAGCTAACAAGTCAACAGGGAGAAAAGGTTGACTGAGACAAAGTTGACAAGTCAACAAGGAGAAAAAGTTGACAGAAACAAAGCCAACAAGTCAACAGGAAGAAAAAGGTTGACTGGGATAAAATTAACAAGTCAACAAGGAGAAAAGGTTGATTGAGACAAATCAGACAAGTCAATATAGGTAAGGTTGACTGGGACAAAGCTAATAAGTCAATATAGGTAAGAGCTTGACTGGGACAAAATTGATAAGTCAATAAATAAAAGGTTGCTAGGACAAAGCTGACAAGTCAAAAGGGATAAAAGTTGACTAGGACAAAATCGACAAGTCAACAAGGATAAAATGTTGATCGGGATAAAATCGACAAGTCAACAGTAAAAAAGTTAACTGGGACAAAATTGACAAGTTAAGAGGGAGAAAAGGGTTGATTATGATAAAGCTAATAAGTCGACAGGGATAAAAAGTTGACTGAGACAAAGCCGACAAGTCAACATAGGTAAGAGGTTAGTGTAACAATTGAGACTTGATCAACTATCAGGATAAAGCACTTAACTGACTTAAATCCCACTCCACCTACCTTGCCATAGGATTACATGAAAAGGTGATATAAAATCTTTTAATTGCTTCGAATATCGTCAATGAAATATTGAAAACATATTTTTGGATGCCTTGAATATCACCATTAAAGCTTGGAAAACATTTTCCTTGACGATAACATTTGAATGCTTAGAAATAACCATTAAAGTTTCTTCGAAGCCTTGTTCACATACCTTACCATAGGATCGAATGAAAAGGTGATAGATTTCTGTAGAGAATCATTCAATCTTTCTTGAAAAGTCATCAAATATCAAATATTAAATTCGTGTTCATTGATTCAATGATATAACTTATACAATTGGATAAATATCTACTCAAGGCATATTTGCTTACTTCTATGAAATCATGAAAAGCATTATATTTCATCAAAATTCCAAAATTTATGGAATGAGATCACCTTCTCATTCTGACCTTGGAAAAAATTGATCAAAATCTATGAAAATTCCAAAACAATTTTAACCATGGATTTTCCAATATCAAGGGCAATGGATATGTTATCTTCATTATGATGTTAAAACTTTCTTCTGATAGATTACACAATTCAGGAATTTTTTAAATAAGACAAAGAAATGAATTTGAGGCACAAATGGGTGACACTATTAAAATTTGTTTAATATGACAAAGTCAAGATTTACCAAGACCAAATTCAAATGGGTGTTCGTTTAAAAAATTTCTTGAAAGACAAACAATCAAGTTATAACATCCTTTTAATCTTCAAATATAATAGCCTGACAGGTGTTAAACTAATGCTAGTAAACACCAAGTCATAAAGGATTGATTAGAAAGGCTTTTAGTATGCATAAATTCTCCAGGTTGGGTACAAAGTTCTAAAACATTGTTTGGAAAGGAATTAATGTAAGGGCATTTGACTCAACCTTTTGTTGAGGTCATAAAATTTTCAGAGGTTTGAGGTCATTTCTGAATTAGGATGATCAGTTCTTTCGATTGGTAACCATCTTTGTTGATTAAGGAGTAATTCTTAGGCTTTTAAGCCTATCCCATCATATTATTAAAGTCTCAATAATCATTCAAAAAGATAAAATTTTAAAAAGCTTCCTAGGAACAGCCCAACAGCCCAGATAGCTATGTCTGATAAAAATGGATTTTGTTAGGTACATAATGTAAGCCATGGTTGAGGGTTTAGAAGGAAAAGGATAAATAGGCCTAAATAAAGTGTTTAAGGGTAATTGAATCAAGGATCGGTTCTTTTCAAAAAGAATTGATTTCGGCATGTCTTTCAAGATGAACAAATATTTTTTTCTTCAGCGATTTTTATTTTCTTCATTTTTCTTTATTTATCTTGTTTTTTCTTCAAAACTTTCATCGTTCTTTATTCTGAAAGAACTTGAAATTTTCATTTGGAGTATTTGAACTTGAAATTTAAATATTTTTCTTTCTTTAAAGTTTACTTCATGACTTCTAATTTGTTTTTCTTATAAATCTATAATGGAATTTACGCCTTCTAGTCTTGAAGCTTTGCTTTACTTGCTCCCCAATGTGGAGGGTGATCCTTGATTAGGGTTTAGAGAACAAAAATAAACTATTAGGCTCAAAGGGGATTGCAAAGGGAAATTTTCTATATTTAAGAAAAGATAGAGAAGAAGGCCATTTTTCACTTCAAACATAGCCATTTGAATTGGTTAAGCATTTCGCTAGGAAAAAAAAGGTTATTTTTTTTCAAAATCATTTTGAATACTCCAATAGCATAATGTTGCACTCAATAAAGGCTTAAGATATGCCTCTTAATATGATTGGCTTTATAGCCACCAATGATTGGTTAAGCCTCTAAGAAAGAAAATCAAATTGGCTTGGAAAAGATCTTGGATCTCATATCTTATGTATCAAAAATTGGTTTGAAAACATTTTGTTCGAAAGGAAAAGGAGATTTTGGCTTATGTTCACTCTCATTCTTCTTGAATTGAGGATTTGGAAGACTGTCATGAAAATTATGGCAAAAGATTATCAAAATAAAGGAAATCTCAAAATTACTATAATTATTCTAACACATGTCAAACTATCGATATCTGAATCTTTTAGGAGCATAACCTATTTGTTTGACGTTCAAGGAATCTATAGAAAAGAACATTTGTGTATGGAAAGTCTGTAATGGTGAAAGTTCTATAGCTGAATGTTTGGGAGAATTATATATGTAGAAGTTAAAAACCTTTCTGAAAGAGCTCAAACTAATAGTGATCACCTGCCAAAGAAAAATTTTCCAAAATATTCTCATTATCCTAAATATTGGAAATCATTATGAACACAAAATTCATGGTTAATAGAGTATGCATAGTATTCACAAATCAAAATTCATTTCATAGGAAATGTACAAAATTTTGAAGTCGAGATAGAAATTGCCCTTGATTGGCATACTACTAAAAGGTCGATAACCCTCAGAGTAATCAGCCTTAATAGTCATCCACCCAATACCTAGAATTTCACTGAATTAGCATCCTCTATGGCTGAACTATAGGTAAGCTAATGGAACATTAGGAGATGCATTAAACTTTAAGTCTTCAAAATCAAGAATTCCACAAGATGTGTGGTTATTTTTTTTCATCACAATCTTGTCGTGAGGACAACCACTATATGACTCTTTACTAAATTCCTTAGCAGAAAAGATGAATCCAAAAGCTCATTGCATAGCAAAGAATCATCCAAGTAATACAAGTTGGAATTTATAGCAACCTGTGATCTCCTACCAACTATGCTGATACTCTGAATTATCTTCACATTGAGCAGCATGCATTGGTTGATGGAATCCTTAGACAAAAAGTGTTGCAACCTAACGCTCGAATTAACCACCTTGGGTGGGAAGTTTTCTAAATTTTGTAGGAATGGCAGAGATCAATCTAATTCTATTAAAGTCACTGAACAATGAAACGCTAGGGTCAAGGACACCATTCGAATGGATGTCCTTGTTTTCTTGACTTCTTACAGTCTTATCAGCAATGATAGAATTACTTTTTCATCTCATATATGCTACCTGTCGCCCCTTGGTTAGTATAAATATGTATTATGGGACTAACTTCCACATACTGAACACCATAAAGTGGTTGCATTTCAGCTTGCACTTCCCTGGATCCCCAGTAGAACTATTGGTAATACGTTCTGACCATTAGTAAACTGGTTTCCTTATCTAGAGTGGTTCCATCGAACTTAAAATTTGTGCTTGCATTTTCCTTCTTATGGTATGGCATCTTCCATTAAATGATTTGTTATTTTACCTCAAAATATATATAAAAAAAAACTTAAATCAGTTTGCATGAATATGTATATGTCTTTACAACATTAATCTTTATTGATATTCTAGTATGATTGTCAATGAATGGAAAAGTTACATAAATAAATGAATGAATGAATGAACGAATGCATGAATGAGTGAATAAACAATCGAGAAAAGAGGGCAGCATTTAATGAAATAGATTAGATGTCAGAGAATTAACTAAGAACTAGATATAAAGATTATTGTAAAGGTAGGAATCTAAAGAATTCAAATAGTGATTCAACAACATTGTTTTCATGAACCAAAATTCTCTAACTTATACATTGATTGTTGCCATACATAGCCATATTTACAAGATTCAATAGCAAAGTAACAAAAAGAATTGATCTTATAAGCACTACATTTTTCTAGCTATGTTAGTGTTTCTAAGGATTTTTGCAAACCCTTATAATTCATTTTTATTCATTTTTTAACCCTTATATTTACAAAATTTGGCAAATATTACAAGAAATTATCTTCAAAATCATTTCATTGCCTCTGTATTCTAATACTTCCAATAATGTAATCTTTTTCATTTTTCATTTTTCCTTTTTTAATCCTATATAAACCCTTCACCATTTTTATCAATCTATTGAGCAGATTTTTCGTTCCATGGACTTAATGATCAAAATCTTCTTAGATGAACTCTGACGTGCGAACCCTTGCCTCTAAAGCATCACCCATGTCTTGATCCTTGAAATACAATAAATGAAACAGATTAGTACATTACAAAAATTATGAATGCATGAACATATAAAAATGTGAACTTTGTAGATGTATGAATGAATTTACAATTTCCATGGACTATGGATATCATGCCAAAGATTAAGAAAAATCCTTTATAATTTAACAAATTAATGTGAGAAATAAAATATATCATAATAACACAACATAGATGTATCAATATCAAGAAAATCAAATTATAAAAGTAGAGGGTTAGAAGCGTTCACCCCTGTGTACCTAATTTTGTATCCTTTAGAACTGGGTATGGCTCTAACTAGGTAGGGCCCTTACAGTTCATTAGATGATGTTCATATTAAACATCTAAATAGGTTCTCAAATTGCTGCCTAGTCTGGAAAGAACTGACAAGGTACCCTTATCCTTACCCATCGCGGGCCTATGTTGAAAAGGGTTCAATTCAAGTGGGAGTATCTTCCATGCCCATAATGAGGCTAACACCTCAGGTAGGCATAGGAATTAACTCCCGGTAGGCTTTTCACTGGCCAAGACAAAGGCTAAAACCTCATAAGGCAAAGCTACTTCACTCCCTTCTAAAATAGTGGGTACCTATATCCCTTACTTATTCGTGGAAAAGAATCTAATGCATATGCATGTGCACAGTGTGTGTTGGGGGAACAATTTACCTTTCATGACATGACATTTTCAAAAATAAAAACCCTTATCCTAAAGTTTCCCCTAAAATAATGCTGTAAAGGAAACAAAATGGTTAACAAAAAATATGAAGAATATATACTGAAATTTATAAGTCAAAAATACAATGAAAATATTTATTTCAAAAATATCAGGATTTATAGTTAAATATTGGTTGAAACCAAATTAATCAAAATTTAGTTAACACACAATTAATTTTAGGCCTGACTCTCTAGCTGTCCCCAGTGGAGTCGCCAAGCTGTCACAACGTGAACCAGATACGAATCTTGACCAGCCTGACATAAAAAGGCGAATGTATCCATTGTTTCTTTATGAATATCTATATATAATAATTTCCTTTTATTTCTAGGGGCCTATATCATGATTATTATTCTTTATTTTTTGTACCTGGGGACTAAGTTGTCGAGATGAATCGCTCACTCGACTTCTCTGAATAGTCATTATGAAATGACCTTTTTTTTGGAGTCACCACTAATCTATTTTGGCCAGGTGAGATTGAACACCTGCCGAAGTTTATATGTTAAGGATTACGAAACCTATAAAAATAAACTGTGATGTCTGTGTTCATACCAAAGATCGCTTGAAAGGGCCTCGGAGTTGGTTACAATCACAAGTAAGGATCGACCTTCTCGTGATGCCCGGTAATCGGTACCTTATTGATCATGTGTTAAAATAAATTTAATTTTTATTCAATTTCAATATTTGATATTTAATTATAATTTCCATAATATTTTTATTAAAGAAATTTAATTATTTTGAGAAAGCTGGGTTTCATTACATTTTGAAATCACAAAATTATTCGTACCCTTCCGAGGAACCAAGTGGACACAAATTCTCTATTGTATCCCGCTGAAGAACAATACGAAATACGAAAAGTTTTATTTTTTTAAAATTGAAAAAATGTTGACTTCATATTTGAAAAGGGTATCTCGCTATTAAAATAATCCGTCAAATTTCTCACATATTCTAGTAGAATCCTATGTATTAATTTAATTAGGAGACATTGCCTTATTTATAAAAATAATTTTATTATTAAAAATATGGACTTTATAACCTAGAAATGACCTGATTTTGATGAACTTATTCTTAATGCATATTTTCAACGTGAAAGTATCCTAGTACTCATATAGGATATGATTCTAATGTAAAATTATGAAAATGCCCTTAAGGTATATCTTCGACATGAAAGTATCTCGGTAACTGTAAGTGACATGAAAATGATTATGGAAGGTTGAGCCTATCCTAAATGCACATCTTTGGCATAAAAGCACCCCGATGACTACCTAAAACTTGATTCTAGTGAAATTACCAAAAAGCCCCTAAGGTATACCTTCAACGTGAAAGTATCCCAGTAATCTTAAAGCACATAAAAATGATTATGGAAGATTGAACCTATCTTAAATGCACATCATTGGCATAAAAGCACATTAATGACTACCTAAGACTCGATTCTAGTGAAATTACAAAAATACCCCTAAGATATACCTTCAACATGGAAGTATCCCAGTAATCCTAAAGGACATGAAAATGATTATGGAAGGTTTAACCTATCCTAAAATTCACCTTCGACATAAAAGCATCCGGATGACTACCTAAGACTTGATTCTAGTGAAATTACCAAAATGCCTCTAAGGTATACTTCTGACGTGAAAGTATCCCAAAACTCTAAAGGACACAAAAATAACCTCGAAAAACTAATCCATTCCTAAATATTCACCTTTGGCATAAAAACGTCTCGATAAGCAAAATTACCAAAATACCCCTGGGGTATACCTTCAACATGAAAGTATCCTAGTAACCCTAATGGACACTAAAATAATGAAAAATAGATGAATTTAGTCTAAATGGAAAAGTTAAAATTTTAAATTTGACTTAAAATGCAAAATTTGCAATCAAGCTCTTAATTTTTTATGAATTATATTTCGTATCCTTCAGAGGACTGAACAAATACGAGAAGTTTTAAAAATTTCTATATCCCTACGGAAGGCCATGGGAATAATAGAAAATTTAAAAAATGATAATTTTAACCGTTTTGATAAAAGGTTTAAATTTGCTAATTAACCCCTAAACTTTTAAAATTTTCATTTTAATTCTTATATGATAAAATAACCTAAAATCATAAAAATCATATGAAATTATGTATAAAAATTACTGCAAACATACCAACAAGAATTCAGCCAAATACCTTGGCCTTAGAACAAAATTTTTCCACAATTTGCAAAATAACCCTTAAACTTTATAAAATCATATTTTGACCCCTATATGATGAAATATCACAAAACACTACAACAAATCATTAAATCAGCAAAAAATTAACATAAAAATCATAACAAGAATATGCATGAGGGTTTAGCCAAGTACTTCTAGCCAGAAAGCCTAAATTTTTAATTTTTGCAATTTAGTCCTTAAACATCCAAAAATTGGAAAATGACCCCATAGTGCTAAAAATGCCTAAATCATGTTTGCAAACACAAAAATCAAATTTCTTAAGGTTCATAAGGCTCTCGGGCAAGCCACAAATGGCTTACAAATTCTCATGAATTTTGCAATTTAGTCCTTAAGTTTACAAATATTACTAAATAACATAAAACCCTAAAATTAAAAGAAAATAAGCACAAAATCATCATTATCAAACCTGAACACATTCAGCCAAGATAAAAAAGTGCATGATTTGATAAAAAAATCATGAAAACAACATAAATAACCATTATTAAGCTTAAAAGAACATAAATTATAAAATAAGCACAAAACAAAATCAATCAAAATATTAACTATCAAAATAACACTAAAGAAATAATTGAAATTTAAATATAATCACAACAAAATCATATTCACAACAGTAAAATACCATTGCATAAAAAAAGTGATAGAAAAATAAAATAAAATAAAAATAATAAAAAAATAAAATCACCATGTTTAGCCCTTTAACATGGATGGAAATTCATGAGCCTTAACATGGATTTAACTCATAAATAAGATGAAAAAAAAGGAATGAAATGAAGAAGAATAAGAAGAATGGTGTATTCACCTTAGAAAAAAACTAGAAAAACTACTATTTTTGTTTATTATTTTTTTTCTATTTTCCTTCAAAATGTGTAAAAATCTCTATTAAACACACGCCACCTCTATTTATAGAGGTTGGGGATGGCCACATGGTTGGACAAATACAATGGGCCGTAACCTCCCTAGAAATTTCTAGGGAATTTTTTTTTTTAGTTTTTACTACTTTTTTATTTTAGTTTTTGATTGATTTGATTTCTTTTTGATGGATTTGATTTAAATTAATTATTTTTTTCTTTTAGTAGATGATGTCATGCAGACATCATCAAAGTCTAAAGAATTTTGAAAGATATTTATGTAATTTGTAAAATTTTACCGTAAAAATTAATTATAATAATTAAATTATAAAAATTAAAAATTATGAATTTGAAACAAAATTTTATATGATTAATTTAATTCAATCTAATAATAAAAAAAAATTTAATTTACAGAAAAAATATTAAAAGTGACAGACTTGTAAAATTTTATGAGAAAAAACCATTAATAGGAAAAATTATTTTATGTAAAAAAATGCAAAACTCATAAAATTAATTAAAATTTTCAAAACTGATTTAATATGATTTAAAAAATAATATTTGAAGAATTTTAAAAATTATAAACTTAAAAAAATCTTATCAAAAAAATTTACGAGTAGAAAACTTCATGTCTTTGTAATAGAAAAAATTCTAAAACTTATAAAATAAATTAAATTTTTCAAAACTGTTTTAATATGAAGTAAATAATAATATTTAAAGGAATTTAAAAATTAGAAACTCAAAAAAATCTCATCAAAAAAATTTACCGAGCATAAAACCCTTATCTCGATAATAAAAAAATTTTAAAACTCATAAAATAAATTACAATTTTTAAAACTGATTTAATATAGATTGGATAATAATATTTAAAGAATTTCAAAAAAATTATAAACTAAGAAAACTTTTCCCAAAAACTTACAGAGTGAAAAAAATTCATATTTTGAAAATAAAAGAATTTCAAAAGAAAAATGCAAAATTGATAAAAATAAAAGGTATTTTCCTAAACTAATTTACTATGAAAAATAAAAATATTTGAAGCATTTTTTTTTTTGAAAAAAATTATAAACTTAGAAAAATCTTCTTGAAAAATTTTACGAAGTAGAAAACTTCATATTTTGGAAACAAAAAAATGTAAAACTTATAAAATAAAATGAATTAAAAAAGATTTAATGGTAATTAAATGTAAAATTTTTAAAGAATTTTGAAGTTAAAAATTTAAGAAAATTCCACCATAGAATTTTGCAGATAAAGGAAAGCTCGTACTTCAGAATCGAGAAAATTTCAAAAAATACATTAAAACTTGTATAAAATAAATTGAATAAGATATATTGCTCAAAATATTAATTTACATAATGGTAAAGATGGAAATCTAAGATCCAAAATAATTTCACTGGGAAAAATTTGACGAGCATGATACTTATTGGCACAGAAATTAGAAGAAAGGAATTACTCTCAATTAAAGAAAGAAAAATTTGTTATTTCTTGCCTTGAACACAATGGGATGATCCCTATTTATACTGGTTTCATAGGGATACGTTTCAAACAAGAAATTAAATCTAGATGGAGGTTACAGAAGTTACAAAAATTTATTTAGGGTTACAAAGATTTATTTGAAAGGGGTTATGAAAATTTGTAACTCCTAAAGGATATGAAGGTTACAAGGTTGACTCCTAGAGGATATAGAGGTTACAAAGTAATTGATCCATATCATTCTTCCCGGGTTAGACTGGACTCGCACTTGGGTCAAACTCAGCACCGTCCTCAAAGTATGGCAAAAAGTCGACAACATTGAAAGTAGCAGAGACTCCATAAAATGCCAAGTTGTTCAACTTTATACGCATTGTTGTTCATTTTTTATACAACTTTGAATGGACCATCGGCTCGAGTGATAACTTAGAATTCGATTGGTTTGGAAATCGTTTCTTTCGTAAGTGTATCCATACCAAGTCCCCTACTTTGAAAGTCTATTGTCTCCTATGCTTGTCACATTGAGCCTTGTATCTTAGGTTTTGCTTTTGGATTCACTCTCAGACTTGTTTATGCAACTTCTTGATTTTCTTTACCCTTTAGTCCGCGTTGATGTTGTAGTGTCATTGGTCAGATGAAGGGGTCAAGTCTAATAGACTAAACAAACGGGTGCCATAAACTACCTCAAATGGACACTTGTCAGTAGATTGATTAATTGAGTTATTATAGGCGAGCTCAAACTGTACAAGTATAAGATCCCACTGTTTCAAATTTTTCTCAACAAAGCTCTGGAGTAGGTTTCCAAAATCCTGTTAATTGCTTCAGTTTGTCTGTCTGTCTGAGGATGGCTAGTACTACTAGATTAAAGCTTAGTTCCCACTTTTTTTCCATAGGGTCCTCCAAAAGCATCTTAAGAACTTGACATCTCGATCAGAAGTGATAGTTTTCAGAATAATGTAGAGATAAACAATCTCCTTAAAATATGAGTCTGTAACTTGAACAGCATCATTCATCTTTTGGCATGGGATAAAATGTGCCATCTTCGAAAATCTATCCACAACTACCATTATGGAGTCTTTTGTCTTTAAGTTTGTGGTAGTCCAAGAACAAAATCCATACTTACATCTTTTGAAAATACATCTAGAACAAGAAGAGGCATGTACAATCCCGTATTTTGGCTTTTGGACTTAGCCAAATAATAGGTTCTACATCTTTGGATATGCTTATTGATATCTCTTTCAAGCTTAGGCCAATAAAAATTTTCTTTGACTAAAGACACAGTTTTATCTTGTCCAAAGTGACTTGCTAGTCTTCCGTTATGGGCTTCCCAGATAATTATTTCCCATAATAAGCATTGAGGAATGCAAAGAGTTTTTCCCTCAAAATAAAAAACCCTCATGCCTTTGGAACTATTGGAAAGGTTATGTCTCCGTGCAATTCCATGCTTTACAAAAATTAGGATTATCCTCGTATAGCTCTTTGATAACTTCAAACTCGACAACTTTTGCTTGAAGAGTAGTTAACAAAGTATGATGTTGGCTAAGTGCATCGGGTATAGAATCAAGGTTCCCACCTTGTGCTTGTGTAGGAACGGATAAGACCATAAAATTTCACTCCAAGCAGTATGTTTACAGTTGATTTTCTGTTGAGAATTCAGATGCTTGAGGGCTTCATAGTCCGAGTAGAGAATAAACTCTTTATTCAGCAAATAATGATTCAAATGCAGTAAAGCTTGGACAATGGCATAGAACTATTTGTCATAAGTAGTGTATTTGAGTTTGGCCTCGTTTAACTTTTCATTAAAAAAGGCAATTGGATGACCCTTCTGGCTCATAACAGCACTAATCCTAGTATTGGAAGCATCACAGCTGACTTTGAACACTTGGTCAAATTTTGGTAGGGCTAGCACATGAGCTTCTGTCAAATGCTTTTTCAGCTCTTCAAAACTTTTTTGAGCTTGCTTTGTCTATTGGAACTTATTTCATTTAATGTAGTCTGTAAGTGGCATGGTAATGGAGCTAAAATTTTTGATAAATCTCCTATAGAAAGAAGCTAATCCATGGAAGCTTCGAACATCTTAGATAGATTATGGAATGGGTGAACTGTTGATGGCCTTAATCTTGTTTGGGTCAACTTAGACACCTTCAGCGGTGATGATATATCCTAGAAAAATCACTTCGCTAGTCAATAAAGAACATTTCTTTAGGTTGGCATAGAATTTCTACTTTCAAAGAGTCTAAAAACTTGCCGTAAGTGATCTAAGTGATTATCAAGATTTTTACTATAGATGAGAATGTCGTCAAAGTAAACGACAACAAATTTTCCAATGAAGGGTCGAAGTGCCTGATTCATCAAGCACATGAATATGCTAGGGGTATTTGTTAACCTGAAAGGCATTATTGTCTATTCATACAATCCATCTCTTGTTTTGATGGCGGTCTTCCATCCATCTCTAGGCCGAATTCTGATCTGATGATACCCGCTTCGAAGGTCAATCTTAGAAAAATAATTACACCATGTAACTGATCCAACATATCATCAAGATGGGGTATCAAAAATTGATACTTGATGGTGATCTTGTTGACTGCTTAACAATCGACGCACATTCTCCAATACCCATCTTTCTTAGGTACCAAAAGTACGGGCACAGCATAGGACTTACACTTTCTCGGATCATACCTTTTTTTAACAACTCTTCAACTTGTTATTGAACTTCAGCATGTTTCTGGGGACTCATACTATAAGCAGGTTTTTTAAGAATTACTACTCCTGGAATAGGTTTACGTGCTGGATATCAT
This sequence comes from Adansonia rubrostipa, assembly GCA_038381775.1. Taxonomy (NCBI): domain Eukaryota; kingdom Viridiplantae; phylum Streptophyta; class Magnoliopsida; order Malvales; family Malvaceae; genus Adansonia; species Adansonia rubrostipa. The sequence continues at coordinate 997,305 of JBBYHM010000007.1, forward strand.
GTATAGGTGACGATCCAGGTGGAATTTTGTCAGGTACTACATATGGAATTCAGCTAGCAATTGTTTAATTTCTGGCAGAATAGTGGTTTCTTCATTTGACTCAAACTACAAGACCAATCCCATGGTTTTTGGCTTCTGCTTTCATCACCTTGAATTGTTCTTTGGTAATTAAGGACACTAGCGGCTTGGACTCATTCTTGCCTTGGTTATGTTCACTAGATGGCAACAGTGCTGGCTTGATCTTCACTCCATCCTTCTCAAAGGAATAAGTGTTTGCATAACCATCCTATAGAGCGTGGCTATCATATTGCCAAGGTCTCCCCAATAGAAGATAGCAGGCATCCATGGGAATAACATCACACCATACTTCATATTGATACTTCTTGCCAATTGAAAAAGAAGCAAGGCATCATTTAGAAACTTTTACCTTCTTTCCCTTATTGAACCATTGTAATTTGTATGGATATGGATAAACTTGAGTGGATAGGTTCAGCTTTTCCACCATGTAGTTAGATACTACATTCTTATAGCTTTTATTATTAATGATTACATCACATACTTTGCCTTAGGCAGTACAGCAAGTGTGGAAAATATTGTGAAGTAGCCATGGCTCATCTTTTGCTTTCACTGTGTGCAAGCTTTGCCTGATCACAAGTGTTTCACCATGGTTGGCAAGCATGACTTATTCATCAAATATTGGCTCCTCATCAAATATGGACTTTTTGTCATTAGGTATGGATTCACCTTCTTTTTTAGATGTTGCATAAGTTTCCCCTTCAAAAATGGTGACAACCTTATGGTTGGGACATTCTGAAGCAATGTGGTTGAACCTTTTGCATTTGAAGACTTAGGTGCTTTGGAGCTGGATTCTCTGGCAACTTTAGGTGGCAGCTTGCTTGAAGAGCTGGGTTGCTGAACTAGAGTCCTACGGACATCAAAAGGATTCCTAGTAGAGCAAGGAGGTTGATAAAAAGGTCTTCTGGGTAATTGCTTCTCAACACAGATGGCTAGACGAATGACATCATCTAAAGTCTAGTATTATTGAAGCTAGACCTGATGGGCGATGTTAGTGTTCACCCTCTAAGGTAGTGGGCTATTGTTTGCTCCTCTTTTTCTTAGATATCACATTTTATGATGAGCTTTTCAAATTCCCTGGCATATTTTTTTATAGACAGAGTTTTTTGGCAGAGATTTTATAGTTGAATAAAACAATCATGATAATAATGTTCGGGTAGGAATTTACATGCGAGCTTGCGTCGCATCTTTTCCCATATTTGAATCTTGCTTTTTTCTTCTCATTTTTGCTTATTCTTGAGATTCTCCCACCATATGGAGGCATACTTCTTGAGTTTAATTTTGACTATCTTGACTTTCTGTTTCTTCGGCACGTTTTTATACTTGAACACTCGTTCAACAGTTTGGAGCCAATCTAAGAACTTGTCTGGTTAGAGCTTCGTTTCAAAATCTAGAATTTCCACTTTTATATCGCTGTTGTAGACTGTCAGTCTCGAAAAATGGTGATTATTAGCTGACGAAGTGTCGCTACTATCCGAATCATCTTTCATTTGCCTTCCTTATGCATCCAACTGGGCTCGTTGGACATTCACCATCTCTTGTAGTAATTAAACTTGTTGTCTCAATTCCTCTATCTCAACTTTATGCACAAGTCTTCATTTTGGCGGCATATTGTAGGCTAGTGAAAGCTAGGGGTATGGCTTAAGGGTGAAATTAGAAATTAAGTTTAAAAGTTAGGGTCAAAATAAAATTTTAAGAAATTTAAGGCTTAGGTGTAATTTCAAAAAATTAAGGGCTTATTTTATAATTTTAAAAAGTTTAGGGGCTGATAATAAATTTTGAAAAGATAAGAGATTGTACTATAATTTTGGATAGTTTATGGGTCAGAGTTTAATTACAAAAAAGTATACTAACGAGGTGATGACATGGCAGTAAGGACACATGGCAAGTGATGGTTAGGTTATGTGATGATGATTGGATAGCAAGGCTGACTTGGATTATGATGTGGCAGTAAGGACACTTGGTAGGTTATGGATGGATAACATGGTGATGACTAGACAACTGTGCTGATTGGTCGATGATGTGGCAGTATGGACATGTGGTAGTTATGGATGGATGACGTGGTGATGATTGGACAACTGTGCTGACGTGGCAGATGATATGGTCATCTTCAACCTCTGGTTGGCACATGCAGCGCGTGGTATTCCGGTAAAGGCTCGTGGAGGCGTGTTCTATGTGTTCTGGCAGTGAAACTTTCTAGTCCAAGGTTTTCCAACCTCCTAAGCACGATGACAACCTCTTTTTGGCTGAAAAATGATCGGAACTATAAATTTCGAAGGCAACAATAACAACTCTTATCGAACTACATCAAACTTTTCAATTTCAGGCTGATTTTTAGACACTCCCCGTCTCTGGAATCTAGCTCTGATACTAAAAATGGCATAAAAATTAGAAGAGAAGAATTACTCTCAATTAAAAAAAAGAGAGAATTTGTTATTTCTTGCCTTGAACATAAGGGGATGACCCCTATTTATATTAGTTTCATAGGGATACGCTTCAGATAAGAAATTAAATCGGTATAGAGGTTACAAGGCTTACAAAAATTTATTTAAGATTACAAAGATTTACTTGATGGGGGTTATGAAAATTTGTAACTCCTAGAGGATATGGAGGCTACAAGGTTGACTCTTAGAGGATACAGAGGTTACAAAGTAACTGATCCATATCACTCATGGTGCTATGAAAAATTCAAAATAAATTACTAAAATGAACAACCTGACACTTTGTAGTATAAAATGTTAATACAATTTTTTCTTGATTATTTTTTATTTTTTTGGAGTGCGTATTTATGTAAATACCATATAGCTATGGGTAAAAATATACGACGATTAACTTTTCAATTTTAACAAAAAATTCTTGAAAACTTCATAAAAATGGGAAATTTATCTGCGATAACATCTGCATAAATATATTTTCAAAATTTTGACAACAAAATATTAGAAATAATTTTTTCTTAAATATTTATCCTATATATCTGAAATTAGAGATCAAAATATGAATTTTTTTACACGTGAACTTACGGCTATTTAAATTATAACTAAAAGGTCTTGAAAATATCTTGTTCATCTGAAAAGGATCGCTCCTAATGAGGATGTCTGTTAAGTTCTCGATCTCGGATATTTAAGATTCTTGAAAAAGAGATGTGGAGGAAATTATGTGTCTACATACCTCACCCAAAGTTTTTGAACCAAAAAATATTTTAAACTTATCTTTAATTTAATTATATATATTAACTTTGATATTAATATGTTATGTTATTTTTATTTAAAAATAAATCAATTACTATTATTTTAAAAAGTTTGAAGATAAAGAAATTGATTAAAACAAAAGCAAAAAAAAAAAAATCATATTTTTAATAATACAATGCTACATAGTTACTTTTTTAAGAGATAAAATATATTTTTTTATATATGTTTTATTCTTCTTTTTCCTTGTTTTTGCAATTTTTTCTTTAACTAATTTCATTATCACTCATTTTTTAAATAATAATAATTAATTTAAATAAAATTATTTTAATAAATTCATTTCAAAGTTAATATTTAATTGAATTAAAAATAAGTTTAAGGCATTTAACATGTACTCGAATTAAAATATAATTTACTAATAATATAATTTAATAGTAATTGTAAATTAATTAAATTCTCATTATTTTGTAATTAAAAAATATTAAGTAAAAATAATAAAAAATAATAATTAATAATTAATAAAAATTATATTTATTTTTATTTAAAGTTAACTTTAAAATAATAACTTAAGTAATGAATATATTTATTACCAAATCTTAAAAAGATAAATGAATATTTTTGAAATTTCTTTTACCCTCGACTTTATAGTTGCTAACGATAATTAACTAAAATTATTTAAAGCAGTTGTTATCGAGAGTAACGTAGTGTTGGGATTTGGATGAAGGAAAAACATGGCTTGCGTGCTTCGGTTGCCCGCCTCACCACCACCACACCTTTCCCATCTTCTCTTCTGCTCCCATCTCCCTCGGTGGCCGCCTTATCCTTTCAAGAACAGCTTCTCCCCCTCCCCCTTTTCCGTCACCTTTCCCATTCAAAATCAATGCTCCAATTTTGTCCCTGCTGCAGTACCTGACTCGGCGGACAACCAAAACCTCGTCGGCCTTCCTGGCGATGATGCTGTGGTCGCCGATGACAATTTCAACGATTCTGGGGTCATTCTATCGGCTTGCTTGGTTGGTATCTTTACGGGAATTGTCGTCGTTTTGTTCAACAACGGCGTGCATGAGATTCGCGACTTTTTCTGGGATGGGATTCCTCATAGAGGTGCTTCTTGGTTGCGAGAGGAGCCTCTCGACTCCGTTTGGATACGTGTCATTCTAGTGCCTGCATGCGGAGGTTTAATCGTCAGCGTCTTGAACGCTGCTAGAGACGCCGTTTCGGAAGCAAGTTATAATGCCAAAGGTTCGTTGGCTTCTGTTTTGAAAGCGGTAGCAGCTTGTGTCACTCTGGGGACTGGTAATTCCTTAGGACCAGAAGGTCCAAGCGTCGAGATTGGTTCGTCCATCGCTAAAGAAATCCATTCTCTTTTGGATAAAAATCCGCAAAACAAGCTCTCTCTTTTGGCTGCTGGCTCAGCTGCTGGAATCTCATCTGGTTCGTTTTCTTTTCTTTACTTTTTTCCATTTTTTTTTTTTTTTGGAATTGAATCTCTTTAATTAATTTACTTTGTGCTGTATATATCTTCAGGTTTCAATGCGGCTGTTGCGGGTTGTTTTTTCGCTGTTGAGTCGGTTTTATGGCCATCATCTTCGGCGGGTTCATCAGTGTCTCTTACTAATACAACTTCAATGGTTATTCTCAGCGCAGTTATCGGTTCCGTGATCTCTGAAGTTGGCCTTGGTTCTGAACCTGCCTTTAAGGTTCCTGATTATGATTTCCGGTCTCCTGGTGGTAAATTTCACAAATTCTCTTCCTCATTTGAGACTATTCTTAAATGTTTCTCATGCTAACTGGATCAGGACTTTTTTTCAATCTTTATTTTCAGAACTTCCACTTTATCTATTGCTGGGTATTCTTTGTGGCTTGGTTTCGTTGACCTTTTCCAAATTGACATCTTACTTATTGGGTGTTGTGGACAATCTTAACAAGGATGTTGGGATACCAAAGCCTGTGTTTCCTGTAGTTGGGGGACTAACTGTTGGTGTAATAGCCTTAGCATATCCTGAAATTCTATACTGGGGTTTCGAAAATGTGGACATTTTGTTAGAATCTCGGCCCTTCGTGAAAGGTCTTTCGGGTGATCTCTTGTTTCAGCTGGTGGCAGTCAAGACTATTGCAACTTCTTTGTGCCGGGCCTCTGGGCTAGTAGGAGGGTATTATGCCCCTTCACTTTTTATTGGTGCTGCAACTGGGATGGCATATGGGAAATTCATTAGTTTTGTAATTGCTCAGTCTAATCCAGCTGTGAACCTTTCCATCTTGGAAGTGGCATCACCGCAAGCATATGGCCTGGTAATTTTCTGTAAATAGTAGTTAGAAGTTCTGTTTGTAAATGCATATATCAAATTGAAATTGAGAGTTCTTTGTGACTAAGATTATCTTGTAGTAGGTTGAGCTTTTGTTATTCATTTATACTCTAGCTGGACATGCATATCATTAAGGATGCTTTAGTTTTTCAAAAAATAAGTTTACTAAAAGAATTTCAGACTGATAATGTAGAAAAAACAAAAGCTAGAATAAGGAAAATGTGTGAGAGTGAACATGGAAATTTGTCATTATGTCTGTAGTGAATATAAGAAGCAAAAGGTGAAAGATAAAACCTCGGGTGATCTTGCTGGGATCTAGTACATCATCGGATGCTCTCCAAATCCATCAATACTTAACATCTGATTGATGATGTTACCCTGCATCTTTGGTTGCAAACTAGGAGATACACATGCTGTGGAAATTTTCAGAATTGTTTAATTTTTAAATCAAGCTGAGAATGATTCTGTATAATGATTAGAAGATGAGTAAATTGAGATGAATTGCAGTTACTGGAATGAAAAATTGCAAGAAGAATACTTTTCCTAGAAACATCAGGATCTGGAGATTATGCTTACCAATGTTGTACATCAGAATGAAACAATAAACTATGATGTTTTTGACCATTATGGTGCTCCTTTTGCAGGTTGGCATGGCTGCAACCCTTGCAGGGGTCTGTCAGGTACCTCTCACTGCGGTTTTGCTTCTTTTTGAATTGACTCAGGATTATCGGATAGTTTTACCTTTACTAGGAGCCGTTGGGCTTTCTTCATGGGTTACATCTGGATGGATGAAAAGGAAGGATGTTAAAGGGACCAAAGCGCTTGATGACAGAAACGCTCGTACAAATCAACAGCCTGAAGCATCTGATAATACAACTAGTCTATCTTCTACTGATTCACCACTTGAGAAGCCACCTTATTTCAATAACCTTTGTGAAGTTGAAAGTTCACTCTGCATTGATGATTCCAGTATTAGAACCAAAGATTTAGAGAAGAGAATTTTTGTTTCTGAAGCTATGAGGACAAGATATGTGACAGTTATGATGAGTACTTTACTTACGGAAGCAGTAACTCTTATGCTTGTGGAAAAGCAGTCTTGTGCAATTATTGTTGACAATGATGACCTTTTAATGGGTTTATTGACACTTACAGATATTCATGAGTTCAGCAAATTTGCAAAAGACAAACACTTAGACTCCAAGGTGTCATGCACTCTTTACTTTAAAGCTTAAATTATTAATTATAACTGCAGCATAAGTTTTATAGATTTTGCAAGTTCAAGTTTTCATGAATCAAGGTTTTGACAACTTATAGTCTGGCATGTTGCACGTTATGCAACGGGGAGAAAAGGAAAAGCACATAAAGATTTACTCAGTTATAAGGGTGGACGAAGTGATGAAAATTAAGAAGGATGTCTCCTATCATGGAAACACTAAACTAGTTCCTATTGCAGCTTAAGATAGATTAAAATGAACTTCGATATAGGATTTTGTCTTTATGTTCATTCTTTCTTTAGGCTACAATTGTAAAGTAGGGAGAGTCAAATCTGCATCTCTACTCAGACTAACAGCCTTCCCAATTGCATCCATTAATCCCAAAGGTCATCTTTACAGTCAACTGGTATTTGTAAAGCTTTATGCTTATGTCTTGAAATCACCATCTTAGGTGTACATCCATACCAAAGATATGTAATTAAAGTCACACTTGTGTAATTTAAAGCCAAATAGATTCCAGTTTATATCTATGATTCTTAAACCAACAAGTAACACCCTTATCACCCTGCAGGTGCTTTTGGTATCTGAAATATGTTCTTCAGATAGTGCAAAATGTAAATTGCCATGGACAGCTACACCTACTATGGATATTCTGTCAGCTGAAAAGATCATGAATAAACATGGTTTGAGTCAAGTTCCAGTTATATCTGAGCATGTCAAAGACTGCCGAGGGCAGCCAATTGGCCTTCTGGACAGAGAATGTATCAGTCTAACTTGTAGGTTTGTAACTAAATCTTTGGTCTGCTTCTGATGTGTCTCTTTTAGCTATCACATTGATTATCATGGACATATGTGTAAATTAGCCTGTATGATCTGCAAATGGCCATTTTTTTTACAGTGGCATATTCATAATATAACCATTTCCTTCCCATAGTTTGACTTGCGGCAATGATTTAGACAATGTATCTTAAAGTACAGAGTGGCAGTAGTAGAGTATTGATGGTTTTAAATTTATATTTAGATGGAAAAATAATCATGTTAACAAAATAAAACTCTTAAAGGATAGTGGTCAAGGCTGGGTTTTAAATCTACATTTCCACTTCCAGTTTCTTACATGTACTTTGACCTTGTTTTTGTTTTCTTTCTGTGCATATGCCTTTCATGGACTGCTGGCTGGCTGTTTTTTTATTATTTTTTTTTATATTGCAGAGCCTTAGCTACAAAAGAATCTCTTGATTTTGACACAGTGAAGGCAATTGTGAACTGAGGATGAAGCCTGCCCTCGCACATGATATAAGATGAGATATTGATTTTCAGTTTTTGATGATCCTACTTATTTAGCCATGCCGAAGGTAATTTGGCTATAAGGTCAATCTCCTTTCTTAAATAGCCACTTCGATTGCAGGGAAGCTAAATTTATACTTTTTTTTTTTCCAGTAGGGAGAAAGTAGCCAGTATAGCTACCTTCAGATCTTTAGAACTGTTCCAACTGTTGGCAGTTGAACAGCCTTGAAGGTTGAAGATTTTGCGGGCTGGTGCCACAGACAAACAAGAAACAAAATTGTTCTAGTAGGAGTCTTACATCAGCTATCATAGTTTTGTTCAAAAATTTTCTCTTATGTTAGCTATTCACTAGTGATTTCTCTACCTTATACTAGACTCCGTAAAGGCAGTTTTAAGGCAACAGGCATATACTTTGTCTTTCTTTTTCAAAATTCTATCAAAGGACTTAGCACATCATGGGGAGAGATTCCAACATGATGTTACATGGCTTTCTAATTTGTACCAATTGAGAGCATACTAAACATCCAATTTGTGAGAAGTATTGCTGCCATTTTACTGTCTCCAAAAGCAGCAGTATCAATCACTGTAATGCACAAGATATTCTTCTGTCCAACCCTTATGTAAAAAGCATTTTTTCTATCAGATGATCTTCATATATTTTAGCCTTTTCGATGAATAACTTGATCTTTATATCAATAGGATGCAAAACAAATCAAAATTTGTTCTATAACCATACAGATGGTAATCTCATGATCCTCCCTTTTTACCTTTCTGTTTTGAACAGAAAAAGGTGGAAGGAGGGGTAAGATGCAGTTTCGAAGAAGTAAACAATATAGCAGTAAATACCTTAAATTGTTCAATGCCCATCATTTAAAAGCTTTTTTATGTTATATCTAAACGGGTAACAAGGAAAATGATGAAGCATTTACCACAGCCACATTTGTCGACAATGAACCGTCTCTCTACCATTGTTCTATAAATGAGAATTCTAATAAAATCCACTGATTACGTATCTGCTGCTTGTAATCCTAGAAACTGTTTTGAGCTTCAAGTTCTAGCTTTGACCTTTAAGTTTGACTCTTGTCTTGATGCATGCTGAAGCTTTTGATAGTCAAGTAGTTTGTTGGGCATGTCTTAAAGTAACAAGAATCTTGAGTTCCTTTTAGTCCATTCTGCATTCCAAAAGTTTTAAATAAAAAACGAGTCAAGTATTCAAGCATATACCAATGTCTAATATCAATATCTAAATTCATGTAATATAAAATAAAGAGTATAATATAAGACCAAAATATTCATGATACTCATGTTGAGGCATCTTGCCATCAACTTTCAACTTCCATTACAAGTGCAAGTACTGTCAGCTCAGATTGACATCCTTATGAGCAAAGTCCATCGCAAGAAAATTAAAGTCAGTTTTTCCAAGTTGCATAACACATCTATGATACAGTCAAAGTAGAAAAAGAAGCCAACGTCAAATATACAACACAGAGGCATGTAGATGCCTAATTTCGTTTGAGCCCTTTCTCTAATAATTCAGAATAGCCAAGATTAAAAATCAGGTGGTTCTCTTGGTGGGTGTCAACCTCCTCGATATGGACCCAACCTTTTTGAGACCTATTTGATTATGTCAAGATGACAGTTCGCGTGCATGATAAAAAAATTGCAATTTCAAGGTGCGTAAAAAACGAATCATGAATAAAAAAAAAATATTGGAGAGGAAAAATTTGCTTTTAAAATACTTTCTTAGGGAATTTTGAAATTTATCTTTAAATACGACACCAAGGTCAAAATTCTATTTTTTAGAAATTTTTGGAACCTTTTTCCACAAAATTTGGGAGTTGATCATTTTTTTTTACCTATATTTGTGTAGTATTTATGCTGATATGTGCTCTGAAAAATCCAAAAATTTTTGAAAAAGTCCATATTGGTACTTCATACCATGAGGTGTCAAGTTATCAAATTTATTATTTAATTTAAAAATTTTCACAATACTATGAGTTTCTTACTTAGGAAAAATTTTTAGTAAAGCTTACTCGATTTATTTTGGAAATTTCTCATTTCCAAAATATGGAATTTTCTAGTTTGTAAGGTTTTTAGTAGAATTTTCCCGAGTTTAGGATTTTTTACTTTTTCGCATACTTTCAATAAATTAATATAAATTCAACCTTTTGAAACTCTAATTTATTTTTTGAATTTTTCATTTTTTCAGATACAGATTTTTTGTAAGGGTGTTTCCACAAACTTTTTGAGTCTAAAAATTTTTTTTCCACACGTAAAATTTTTCAACTTATTTACAAAAATTCTTTTAGAATTCAATACTTGAGATTTTCTTAATTATTTCTTTTCACTTATTTTTATTCACTTTTATTTTAATTCATGCATGAATATCCCGTTTAGGATATTAATATACGGTATTTTCCACTATCCTTTTTTTATGGAGAGCTAAATTTTAGACATACGAGATTTTAGAAAGCTCTCATGATTTTTGAGTTTGATTTCCTTCAATTTTTCTTTGGATTTTTCTTTCCAATTTTCCCAATTGGATTATTACATATTGATTCTTTTAATTCAATTTTTTATTAATTTTAAATTGAGATTCCTATGGGATCAATTTTTTTTATTTTTATTTTGATGTATCACACGTGGAATTTTAATTCATCCTATCTACACATGGATTTTTGTCCAAATTTTATTTCTTACAAGTTGGTCGTTCCAACCAAATTTGTTCCATTTTATTTTTTTTTCCAGTTGACGGCGTTATGAACCTAATCCATTTAGGTGAAAGCAATGATAAACTTTGATGATTTTATATCATTATTTTTTATCCTTTACCTAAAATATTTATCATCATTTTTTATCCTTTAGCCAAAATATAGTTTTTTTTTTTTAGGAAAAAGGGTTCAAAGTTGAATCATGTTTGTATGAATTAATATTAATTTTAGATGTCATTGATTTTTTTGTTCATGTATTTGCTCAGTTTCATTTTATATGAAATCATATAATTTTTACTTGCATGATTCTACATGTTTTCATTAAATTTGCTCATGTGTATTGTGATTTGAGTTGGTTGATAGCTTAGGATGATTTTAGGGTGTCATGAATCTTTGGATAAAGGAAATAAATTTTTTTATAAAGTTCACATGCCTTGGCCAAACCTAAGAGGGAAGGATTTGGAAATTTTCTACCACATTTTGAGGTTATCTAGGTTTATTTTGCTATTTTAGAAACTTTTAGCGAGCTAGAAGTAGTTTTCTCAAATTTTTTAAAGCCTTGGAAAGGTACTTCCAAGCCTTGGCCAAATGATGTGGGTTCGTTTTGCAAAGTTTTGAACTTCTTTTGGGTTATTAAGTAACTTCAGAAATTAGAGGGAGCAAATAGCAAATTTACAAAAAAAAATTTTCAACTTATATGCTTGGCTAAATTCTCCATGGTCCTTTTAGAATATTTTTCATTCATTTAAAATTTATTTAAGTGCATTTCTTGCATTCTTAGGCCATTAGGGATCTTTTTGGAGCTTTAAAAAAAATTTAGGGATTTATTTGTATATTCTTAAAAAAATTTTTAGGCCTTAGGTGCTATGTCAAATGATATTAGGACCATTATATAAATTTTCTATGCTTGTTTTTAGTTTGTTTTGATACTTGTTTGCTATTTTAATCATTCTAAATTGAAAGGTTAGAAAAGTTTAAAGTCCATTTAGTAAAAGCCTCGTATTTTTGGGCTAAGTGAGTAATTTTAACATTAAATTACCCACTTAGAGTATTTTGAATACCTTAAGAACATTTATAGCATTTTTGGCCATTTAGGGTCAAAGTGCAATTTTGTAAAGTTTAGGGACCTTCTTAAAACTTTTGTCACTTAGGTCATATTTACCTTATAGGTTGTCCGTTTAGGGTATGATTGTCATTTCATGTTATTATTGAGTTCTCTAGGGTTATCAGGATACTTTCACGTTAAAGATATACTTTAGGGAATATTTTAGTAATTTTAACTTAGAACCAAGTCTCTTTAAGGTCACCAAATGCTTTCATGTCAAAGGTGTGCTTTAGGGACAGGTTAGTTGTTTCATGATATTATCGCATCCTTCAAGGTTACTGAGATACTTTTATTTCGAAGATATATAGTAGGGGCATTTTAGTAATTTTACCTTAGAAATGAGTCTTTAGGTGTCATCGAGATACTTTCATGTCAAAGGTGCATTTTAAGGGACATTTTGGTCTTCGACCGAATTCGAATCTTTTAAGTGTAGTTTCATCCAAACTGAATCTTAGGATAATTTTTATATTTATATCAAACCGAGATTTTTCACAAATTAAGGCAATATCTCCAAGTTAAAATAGTCCATAGGTGTACTTCTAGCATATGGAAGTCGCCTCATCAATTATTTTAAACAAAAGTATACCGTCTTTAAAAATAAGAAAAATTGAGATTTTCGAATTTAACAAAAATGAAACCTTTCATATTCCTCCAATCCTCCCATGGGTTGCAAAGATATTTTGATTTCAAAAATATTAAAAGCTCGATTTTTCTCAAACTAAATAATAAATTTAGTTTAGGAAAATTTTGAAATACAAGAATTATAATTAAATATCGGATATAAAAATCAAATAAAAATCGAGTTTTAAGTTAATACATAATTAAGAGAAATCAATTTTTAAGTGTCATAAGAGAGATCAACCTTTAGCTATGATTGTGATAGACTTCTAAACCTTTTCATGTGATTTTGATATGAACATGGACCTTGAAGTGTTAAGGATGCCATAAGGATGGAAGACATTTATCTTTCGATAAATATAAGAATTAGCTTAAATTAAATAGACCTGAGAAATTAATTATTTATATAATTAATTTAATATCTATTAAGACTTGTTTAATTATGAATTACATATGGATAATATTCTAAATAGATTAAAAAATTATTTTATTTTAAACTATGATTAAATTAATTATTTTAATATAATTAATTATATTTTGATAATTAATACATAATTATTCTATTAGAATAAAATTGCCATGATTTTATTTCAAATTAGAATTGGAGTTGTGAAAAATTATTAGGCTAAATAAAATTAATAATTTAATCAGAATTATTAGCATTCAGATTAAACGGGCTAAATTCCATAAAATAAAAAATATTGTCTATGGACATTAGGGTTTAGGCCAAATCACAGTGGGCAACCATAGCAGGGTTGGTGCCACATATAGGTTTTACAAAATTAATAGAATAATTATTTTAATTAAAAAAATTCAAATTAGGGCTGTCTTGTTACCTGATATAAATAAGAGGCTTATGCTTAGGTTTTTTTTCTTAGACTTTGGTGCCACACGTGGAGGTTTCTAATCATAATATCTTGGGGTTCTAAACCTAATGGCACAAGGTGGTCATTAAGGAGAGTCAAGCTGTATGGATCTAGAGTTGATCGAGACAAGAGTTCCCACACACTTTACTATCTAGGAATTGGAGAATAATGGGGAAGGCTAATTGGTTGAAGCTTTCACACGGATCTAGGACTTCTTGGATGACATCTTTAGATCTGCAACTCAGTTAACTGATTAAGATGGTTTTATTATATATAACAACATCATTTAGTAAAATCGAACTAAAAAACTTCAAAAAATTTTGCTGCACATCTAATCTGTTTTTCCTACTATTGGTATTAGAGCCAGATCATGATTATATTGTATACATAAAACTTTTAATCAAAATTCTCTTTAAATACATATGGATTTAATTATTAAAGAGTTGGCATTCTAGGATTTCTATTCCGTTGTTTATCTTTATATATATGTATATTAGTTTTTTGTTGATCATGATCCCATAGATTTTACAATTAATGTATTTAGGTTTTTATCGAGTTTGTAATTAGATGTGGTCTATCATCACCGCAGAGGTTTGTTTTTTATTTTCTGTAAATTTTTATGTAAATTTACATGAAAGATGAAGATATGAAGATCATAATATTTTTTGAATTAACCTGTTTGTTTTCTAATAATTAAAAAGCTATTTGGAGTCAATAGCTTCTATTTAGAAGCAATAGCTTGCTGGTGTGCAGATTTGTTAGGCGTAGGTATGCACATTGGGAAAACACTTAAAAACTAAAAATCTCAAAACCTTAACTCGAGGCTGCTAGGTTTCAAACCTTAGTAGCAAGGTGCTGTTGGGGTGCGAACCCCAGTACTAGGGGTGCAACTTGGCCATGCCTTGGGGTGAGGCATGCACACCTCTAGGGTGTGAGGTGAGCACCCTGAGGTCGAGGTGCCTCCACCTACCTTGGTTGTAGGGCACGCGCACCTTGGGGATGTAATGCACTCACTCAGAAGGCAAGGTGCACCCACCCATCTTAGGGTAGGATACACACCCTGGGGCTGTAGGGCGCGCATATCTACTTTGGGGTAGGGTTTGCACACCCCGAGGGTGCGAGGTTCACGTTCACCCAACTTGGGGGTGGAGTGCCTACCTTGAGGGTTCAGAGCTCACACCCATCCACCCTAGGGGTGGAGCACATGCACCCCAAGGGTGTAGGGTATGGGGCACCCATCTTAAGGTGATGGGCACGCACCCTCCTACCTTAGGGGCAGGGCATATGCACCTCAAGGGTACGGAATGCATGCGCACAGACCTTGGGGGCGTGAGGTGCAAGCACCTCGAGTATGCGAGCGTGCACCCAACAGTGCCCTATTATGCCATTGGGTCTTAAACTCGATGGTAGTTCTAGGCCAATCTTGGGTCTAGTATCGAGGTATTGAGACTATGTGGGATGCGAGAAAAGCCAGGATTCGAACCCTAGTGCATTTTTCAAACATTATTTGTCAAAAGTTCTCATAAGCAATGGGCTTGGGTTTTGTTGTTGAAGGTTAAATGTTTTAATCCAAATTTTTATAAGATTATAAAGATGGTAATTTTTAATATTTTATAGATATGAGCAAACGAATTACATGGATAGAAATTAATGCATAAAGATGGAGCAAAAAGTTCAAGACCCAAAGTATACTTTGGATGAAATTTTTGTAATATTATTTTTTCTATTTTCTAGGATAGGATCATGGTTTGGCTAGTTAAATAATTTTCTATCTTTATGTTTTGTTGATGGATTTATGTATATGATCGATAACATGCCATATAGAATAAGTGAATGCCACTTAGACTTATATTAATCATGCATATTAAAACCTTACATGTTTTTTAAAATATTAAGTGGGAGAAGGTTTCAAACTAAGCCTGTGACCTTCATTGTTGATCTATATGTGAAAGTATGGTAACACCTCATGCTAGTTTTACCTTGGCCATACACCCCTGTAGGTAGCCGCTGTCACCGATATACTAGATTGGATCTTCTATATGGAAAATGTGCTTGGGCATGTTTTATTTGAGATTATCCCTCGATGACTTGAGTAGTGCATAAACCAAGTTTCATAAACCATGGTTATACAATTAAGACTAGCTTAATAATAACCTCCTCTTTGAGCACTATTAGTTAAATTGGTGGCCAAATAAACAGCTATTAATATATGTCTTAACCAAGGAGGATTTAAGGTAACATATTTTAATTGGATCGGATCCATGCTTTCAGCTATTTAAATTATGATCACCCCTCAGTGGCTTAAGATAATAGATGTTGAAAATTACTATTGCAATGCTACATTTTTGTAAAGATTTAGTGTAGAAACATATATATATGTTTAATTGCTAAATTTTGATTTATATTTGCTTGAACATTATTGTATTATTTCGAATATATTTGTTTGTTTTAGTTCAAAATGTCACCTACACCTATTTAAATTCTCACTGATAAGAAATGAATGAAGATAATTTTAAAGACTGAAAAAGAATCTATGAATCATTCTTAGCTATGAGAAACATAAGTTCATACTTGACGAACATTGCCTACCTAAGCTTTTGCATGATGCACTTAATGGATAGCCTTTCTTATTTTACACTCATTAGAAAGAGTGCAATGACATAACACATTGCTATATGCTAGCTAGCACGTCAAACGCTTTGCAATAGCAAGATGAAAACTATCTCATCACTAGAAAGATCATGGATAATTTGAAGGATATGCTCAGAGGCCAAGTCAAGTTGGCTAGGCAATCTACTATTACAAATTTAATGAATTGTAAGCAAAAAGTAAAAACTTTGGTAAAAGACATATGCTCACACTTATAGGATACTTTGCCGAGGGGTGTTGGGTTGGAATATAACATCCAAATTAAGATGGTGTCTAAAACTCTTTTTAGGGATTTTATGGGTTTTCGGGCTGCGTATAATCTGGGAAGCAAAGAATTAGGTCTCATTGAGCCTATGAAGGGGAGCTCATGCTCAATGATGTCCACCAACCCAAGATGAAGGTAAATCTAGCTATTACTTCTAATTCTAGTTTTGGGAACAAGAAAAAAAGGCAAAACTCTAAGAAGTAAGAGGCTTTTAAGCTTTCTATTCTTCTTTCATCTAAAGGTAAGAAGAAAAAGAAAAAAGTCAAAATGCTTATATTATGGAAAGGTTGGTCATTTCAAGAAGACTTGTGAGGAATTCCTGGCTGCTAAGGGTAAAAGAGGTAAAGATTTTCTTTATATTAATGCTTGCTTAGTGGAAGATTAAAAAAACACTTAGGTCATTGATTCTAAAGCCACTAATCATGTTTATGTTTCTTTCTAAGGGTTCAAGGAAATGAGCAATCTGCTTGACAAGAACCTTTCATTAAGAATGGTAGTGGGAGTATGGTATTAATAGAAGTAGTAAGGGATGTACATATTTATTTTGATAAATTTAGATTTATTTTGTTAAAAAATTATTTTTATGTTATTAGTTTTAAGAGGAACCTTATTTTGGTTGCTTGTTTAATTAAACATTATTATTCAGTTTTTTTAACAAAACTATAGTGATTCATCAATACAAGTTTTTTATCTCTTCTAAAAGAATGGATGGTAATCTTTAATTGATCAAACAAAAAAATACTTACTGCTAGACATTGAATTAATAAATAACTCTAAAGGGTTAAAAACTCTCACTCTAATAAGGTGTCATTTTGATATTTAAGACTTGGTCATATTAGCCAAGAAAAGGATTCAAAGATTGGTTATGACAGTCCATTGGAATCTCTAAATAAAGAATGTCTTCCTTAATGTGAATCTTGTCTTGAAGGTAAAATAAGCAAGAGGTCTTTTAAAGCAAAAGGTACAAGGGCCAAATAATTTCTTAAAATTGTATGCATTGACATATGTGGCCCCATGAACGTTAAAGCCCAAAGAAGGGTATGAATACTATATATCATTCATAGATGATTACTCAAGGTTTGGTTATGTGTTCCTGATGCACCACAAAAGCAAAACCTTTGATAAATTCAAAGAGTATCTTACGGAAATGGAGAAGCAATAAGGTAAATCCATTAAGACACTTTGATCTGCTCAAGATGTTGAATACCTCTTTGATGAATTTCTAGGACACCTTGTATAAATAGGATTTTATTCCAATTGACACTGCACCTAGTACTCCATAATAGCATGGTGTAGCATAAGAAGAAATAAGACCTTATTGGATATGGGATGGTCCACAATGAGTTATTCGGAACTCTTAATATTCTTTTGAGGACATGCACTGCAGACAACATGTTACATTCTAAACCAGGTTCCAAGTAAATAAGTTCTTAAAACTCTATAGGAGTTATGGAAAGGCAAAAAACCCCTTTTGGACATTTAAGAATACAGGGTGCTCAACACATATAATTAGATAAGGAAACAAAGAAGTTACAATATCATTTAGAATTATGCATGTTTGTAGGGTATCCCAAGTGAACAAAGAGAGGACTATTTTATAACTTGAAATAATAGAACGTCATTGCATTAACCCATGCAACCTTTCTTAAATAAAGTTACATTACTTTAAGCCTCAAAGTAAGGTGGTGCTCGAGGATTTGTCAGGAAACAAAATTGCTCCATAAATTTTGGTCTTCATTCTATTCTAAGATCAAAGAAAGCCATGCAAATGAGTAACCACCTAGGAAGCTTTATCATAGTTAGAGGGTTTCTAAGTAACCTAATTTCTTCATGATGGTGAGATTTATCAATTAAGGCCATGGAACATGAAGAAGATCCAGTCACCTATGATGAAGCTATGAGTGATGCTAATTCTAAGCTTTGACAAAAGGCTATGAACATTAAGATCGAATCAATGAAATCTAATTCGGTTTGAGAGCTTGCAAACTTTCTCGAAGGGGTAATACCGATAAGTTGTAAGTGGATTTACAAGAGAAAAAAAATGTTGAAGAAAAAGTCAAAACCTTTTAGGGTAGCCTAATAGTAAAGAGATACACGAAAAAGGCTGGTGTCAACTATGATGAAACCTTTTTGCCTATTGTAATGCTAAAGTCCATTTCTTTATTTTATCCATTGTTACGGCTTTTGGTTAGGAGATCTGGCAAATAGACATAAAGACTACATTCTTGAATGGCCATCTTGACGAGAGCATTTTATGATGCAACCAGACGGGTTTATAGTAAAAGACTAAGAAATAAAAGTTTGCAAGTTGCTTAGATCAATTATGGATTACAGCAAGCCTCACGCTCATGGAACCAAAGATTAGACAGGTAATCAAGATCTTTGGATTTGAGCAAAAGTTTGATGAGCCTTATGTTTATAAACATATAAAATAGGGCAAAGCATTCTTTCTGTCTTATACGTTGATGACATACTACCATTGGGAATGACGTAGGGAACTTGTCATTGATCAAACTATGGTTGTCACAATGGTTTGACATAAAGGATTTAGGGGAAGCTAATTATGTTCTAAGCATTCATCTTTTTAGAGATCGAAAGAATAGGATAAGTTTGTCTCAAGCTTTATATGTTATCAAAATTATTGAAAGGTATGTAATGCAAGATGCCAAGAAAAGTTCATAACCTTCTATGGCAGTATTCACTTTTTCATTAGATGACTAGCCTACGACATTTGAAGAAAGGGAGCGCATGAAGAAAGTCCCTTATGAATCCGCTATGGTAGTTTCCTGTATGCTATACTTTGCATATGACCAAATATTCATTAGGCAATTGGTATTGTAAGTTAATATCATTCAAACTATGGCAACAAGCATTGGCAAGCCATAAAGCATATACTCAAGTATCTTAAAAGAACGAGGAACTATATGTTAGTATATTCTGGAAAGGACCTAACACCCATAAAAAATATGGATTTAGACTTCCAAACTTATTAGAATTTGAGGAAATCAAATTCTGGGTCTGTATTTGTCTTAAGAGGAGATGCTATTATGTGAAGGAGTGTAAAACAAACTTGTATAGCTGACTCTATGATGGAAGCCAAATATGTGGCAGCCTTTGAAGCGTCTAAGGAAGTGACCTGGCCACACAAGTTCCTTAGAAACCTTGAGGTAATTCCTAGTATGAATAGACCTATTACACTTTATTGTGATAATAATGCAGCAATAACAAATACTAAGGAATCTAGACACCACAAGAGGACAAAACATATAGACAAGAAATACCATATTATAAGAGAGTTGGTGTGGAAGGAGTTGTTAATGTTTGCAAATTTATGTCTAAGGATAACCTTGCTGATCCCTTTACGAAGGCTCTAGTGGCTTGGAGTTTTGAAAGGCACATTGAAGGTATGAGGACACAAGACATGACTCATTTATTTTTTTAGGGTAAGTGGGATATTGTAGGAATGTCCTTAGGATGAAAGATATTTTGATTTATTTCATTAATTTGAACTAATTATTTATATATATTTGAGTTATCATTATATCATTATTATTTTGTCCTTATTTAGATTTACATATTAAAGTAAATGTAAGCAAATATGGCTTCTTGACTACTAGTTTGTCTTGGTTATCTCGAATGGTCTGACCTTTAAGTAGAGACATAGCTATATTACCTAGAGGTGGTAATGCATTAGGTTGGACCAAAGTGCAATTACTCCATTAATAAGTCTGTTCGCATGGATTAATTCACTTTTGACGTTCATTGTGTAATTACCTTAATCCTGAGTAAGTAATTGACTCCATGTGTATAACTTGTATGCTTTGATGTTCCAAAGGCATCTTGAAGTAGTAAGCTACTAGACTAGTTTGTTGGGCATATGACGTACCTGATAAGAGCTTAACTTATAGGTATAGAATAATAGCTCTCATAAAGAGTTAAGGTTATCCTCTTAAAAGGCATTATACAATATAGTAAAAATGGCCGAGGCCTCGGTCATTTGTATGCAAATGATAAATTGTTCACATGTAGTAAACAACTATTTTCACATGGAGAGTATAATGGAACTTTAAGATAAGGCGATCAAGTCGGTAAAATGGACTTTAACTTTAATTTGATCATGGATATCACATAAGGTTATTACACAAATGAGAAAGTCATAGGATAAAAAGGCTTTTTATAAAGTTTACGTAATACAATACATAAATGGAAGTGCAGTCTCAGGTTTTTAATGGTACGACTCTGAGATTAACAATTATGTAATTAATTATTTGGGATAGAATAATTAATACATAGATTATTGGAGCCTACTTATATAAGTCTAAGTGGTCCCTCCACTAGCTCAACATAATCCTTAATGGTTGGTTATTGATCGAAATATTCGAAGATGGAATATTTTCAATATGCTAAAGTTGTACGCTGTGTGGGTACTTTCTTCAATAAATAAATAAAAATGATTTTTTTGTATTTTTTATTTAGCATATATATTTAATTTAATTAACTATTTGTTTAGACAAGAATCAGTAATTTAAATTAATTATATTTATCTTTTGATAAATATAAAAATTAATTAAATTAAATAGATATGAGAAATTAATTATTTATATAATTAATTTAATATCTATGAATACTTGTTTAAATATTTATTTATAAATTAAATATGGATAATATTCTAAATAAATTAAAAATTATTTTATTTATTTATTTTGATTTATGATTAAATTAATTATTTTATTATAGTTAATTTTATGTTGATAATTAGTACATAATTATTCTATTCAAATAAAATTATCATAATTTTATTTTGAATTAGAATTGGAGTTATAGAATTAAGAATTTATTAGGTTAAATAAAATTAACAATTTAATTAGAATTAATTAGCATTCAGATTAAATGAGTTAAATTTCATAAAATAAATTTGGGCCAAAATATTGTTGATGGATTCTAAGGTTTGGGCCAAATCATAGTAGGCATTCATATTGGGGTTGGCGGCACATATGGGCTTTATGGAATTAATAAAGCAATTATTTTAATTAAAAAATTAAAATTAAGGCTACCTTGTTACCTAATCTAAATAAAAGGCTTTTGCCTAGGTTTTTTTCTTAGATTTGGCAACACTTGGAGGTTTTTATTCATAATATCTTGTGATTCTAAACCTAGTGGCATAAGGTGGTCATTAAAGAGAATCAGACGTGCAAGTCCAGAGTTGATCGAGACACAGAGTGCCCACACACTTTACCATCCAGGAATTGGAGAATAGTGGAGAAAGTTAGTTGGTTAAAGCTTTCACATGGATCTAGGAATTCTTGGATGGCATCAGGTTTGTAACTCAAGTAACTAATTAAGATGGTTTTATTGTATATAACAACATTATTTAGTATGATCTGATTAAAAAATTTAAAAATTTTATCACGCATCTAATCAGTTTTTCCTACGCAAAATTGGTTTTTGAGGGTTTTGTATTTAGTGTAAGTCCTATGAGCCAATCAAATTTGCTTGTAATGCACTAGCTTTTATTTATTTCATGTAAAATATATTATATATTGTTAATGTTAATGTCGCATTTATTTATCCATAAGTTACAATATAATTGCTATTCATAATTTATGAAGATAAAGCCCATAAAACACATTTTCTTTAAAAAAGAATTGAAAAGAGTTGCAATCATGAGATCTTTATGCATCAAAGCTGTGTTTCTAAAACTATTTTTGGTTATCTTATTGTTAAGACAGGGCATTGACAATGCACAAAGTCTAGCATATGTTAAGCCTCTATGCATATGATGCATGCAATTAATTTTATGAGTTGAAGTATATTGATACTAGAGGATAACATATAGGTGCTTGTTATGGTAACAAGTTGACTGAACATGACTTGTTATGAGAGTTCCATTTGGCATTTCACTCAAATGTCTATTGAAATACTCTGATGTGTCAATAGTGTAAGTAATCTATAGACTTGTGACACCATGTCACATCGTATGTGAATTATCATACCTATAGATCATTATGATTGAGTCCATTTTGATGGATGCCTTTTTGAGCATGACATGAAGCATTATAAAGGTGGATAAGTGGTCCAAATAGGATTTATTACCCCAAGTGATATAAGGGGACATATCTTATTTGTTTTTGGCCCATGTTAACTCAAAGTCTTTGGCCAAGGCAATATTGATTATGGAGTTAACAAATAGGGGTTGTAAGACTAATATGGAATGGGCTAAGAGTAGACATTGTACCATGCTCTTGCCTTTTCTAGGAGATATAGTGAAAGAATTAAATTATACTGACATATTGTACATTGAAAAGCTTGGCAAATCATATTGAATCTCCTAGCATATAATAGTTAATAATGCAAATCAAACTTTTTAGTTAGTGATTCAAGGTTTTTCTCCATGTTAGTGGCAAGGTTGATAATCATGCAAACACTAATTGGATGAAGCCCATGAAACACAATAGCCTTGCAAAGTTAGTAACGAGTTATGACGATGAGTGTTAGTGTAAGCCTTACAAGCCAATTGTTGTGGCTTGTAAGGAATTATCATTTAGTGATTTCATATGATCAAATGTTATATTTACTTAATGTTATAAAGGTATTTCTTTATCCATAAGGTGTAATTATATAATTTTTATAAACAACTTATGCAGATAAAGCCTATAGAACACATTAGCCTTGCAAAAGATTTGTAAAGAGTTACAATTATAAGATCCCTATGCATCATAGCCGTGTTTCTAAAAAAGTTCTTGGTCAACATATTGTTAAGATAGGGCATTGACAATGCACAAACAATGGCACATGTAAGCCTCTATGCATAAGATGCATGCAACTATCTCATGAGTACAAAAATACTTGGGGACATCATATGGGTGCTTGTTATGGTAACAAGTTCACTAAAAATGACCCACTATAAGAGTTCCATTTGGTATTTCACTAAGTGTCTATGGAAGTACTTTTATGTTTCAATAATGTAAGTGATCTTTAAACTTGTGACATCGGGTCAACTCATATGAAAAGTGACATGCTTTGGTTCTATCACAAATAGGTCCATAATAGATCGATGCTTATGATAGGGTTGTTTTAGGTATCACATGAATCATACGATAGGTGAATGAGTGGTTTAGAGAGGAGTCATCACCGTAGGTGATATGAAGGGACATATCTCACATGTACCTAGCTTGTGTTAACTTAAAGTCCCTAGCCAAGGCAATATTGATTATAGAGTTAACACATAGGGATTGCATACTAATATCAAATGAGCTAAGAGCAGACACTAAACCATGCTCTTGCTAATTCAGTGATATATGATGAAAGGATATTTATTACATTGAGATACTGAATTGTAAAGGGCTTGTCAAACAATATGGACACTCTCTGCATATTAGGTGGTCATGATGCATTGGATGCCAATCTTAGTCTATAAATATAAAATACTCTTACTGAAGCTATTTTATATTTATTTCCAATATGATGAAGGCCTAATAGGTCACACACATAAAGGTGATTAGTAGAAATTAAATTGAGATTAGGTTTATATGTCTAATATAAGTAATGGTTACTTAAGCCTAATTTGAATTTTTATATGGGAGAGGCAAAATTATAACTTCTCAAAAATTAAAATTTTAAACCCTAGGTTATATAAACCCATGTTTGTCATTCCTCATAGCTGATTGAAGGCTTTAAAAATTGGCCAAGAAGACCAAGAAAACTTGACTTGCAATTTGCCTTAGAAACCTTCAAGAGTTGGCATAATACTTTTTGAAGAGGAAAATTGTTTTCTTCTTTGGTTTTTGATTATTGAATCAAGTCTTATAAGTGCAAGGGAAGGTTTATTAAATCTTAAGCTGCTAGCATGGCTCTCAGCAACAAAATCTCATCCTTATCATAGGTTTTTCAGTTACTTGAGTGGACGACCTTTAGAGGCTGGACGCTTAGACAGCTTTGGTTTACATCATTTGGGTTTGATAAATGGGTCATGGAATTAGTAAAATACTTCTCAAGATTGAGGTATGTTAGAAAGTAAAATAGTTTTTTAGGTTTCTTGATCTAAAAGATTAATCAAGATCATGCAAAATGATCATATTTATAAAGTCTCGAATTAGTTTCTTTGATTTGTTTTTGCCACTATGTTTATGTAATATTTATAAAATTTTATAACTTGATACTTGTTGCCCTAAAATTTTCCTATAATGAGATCCTTATGCATCAAAGAAATGTTTATAAAACATTCCTACTTATCATATTATCAACAAGGCATTGGTAATGCACAAAGAATAGTATATGCTATGCCTCCACATGTTTGATGCATGCAACTTTTTAACCTCATAGAGATACTTAGGTATAGTATATGGGTGTTTGTTTTATGGAAACAAATTCACTGAACATGGCCCATATGAGTAACTCTATTCAATATAAGTCACTAAGTGTCTATGGAATATGTTCTCATGTGCCATTCATGTATATTAGTCCCTAGACTTGAGATACTGGGCCATTATGTATGGGAACTGTCATGCTTGGATTCTATCATGAACAGGTTGACAATAGATGGATGCTTATGGTAGGGTTATTTTGGGTATGGCATGAACTATATGAAAGTGGAAGAGTGATCCATAGAGGATTCACCAATCCAGGTGCTAGCGGAAACATATTTCACTTGTTTTTGGCTTTGGTTAACTTGATAAAGTCGATGGCCAACGCATGATGAATTTAAAAGATATTGTTTCTCTATTCATAAGGCTAACCATAAGCTATAGGAACTAATATGGGTTGATAAATGAGTAGATACAGCACCATGCTCAAGGTTTTTTCAAGATATCTGGTGAAAGAACTGAAGGACACTAAAAGGCTGGTTATTGAAATGTTTCTTAGGAGGTCATATTGACTTTTCCTATATACCAGGCCATGATGCCTTGCTAGAGGCCTATCTTGGTCTATAAATAGAAATATACTTATTTAGGTAATTATATTTATTGCCGATATAATGGAAGGCTAATGGGTTACATACAATAAGATGATTTGCTAGATCAAAATCAGAATTTATTTAAGTATCACTTAATTAAACAAAAAGTAGAATGAAGAGGACTTAATTGAATAAGTTTAATTAAGAATAATTTAAGACTTAAATTAGATATGTGAAATCTAATTAGAGATGTCTTAATATGGTAATAATGATAAGAATGTCTTATCAAGATAATATCTATTTGTAGACATGGTTTTAGGGATATTATTAAATAAAGCCAATAATTGTATTTGGAAAATTAAGTAAATTATTTGATAATTATTTAGTAATATTTGTTTGAAGTAAAATTGTTTTACTTGGGTTAAAAAATTTAATTATGAATTAAATCATCTAACATGTAGATTTAAAGTTTAGGCTAGAAGCCTTAATTATCAAATCAAGAAAGTTTGGTTGTGAACTACTCCAAATTGGGCTTGTTGATGGAATAGCTATCTTTGGTTGGCTATTGGGCTAAAATATTAATAAGTTACTATTAAGACTTAATTTTAGACAAGCTAATTAAAATAGTTTTAACTTGGCTCCAAAAAAACACATATAAAATGGCTCCACCTTCTAGGTATATTAGTAATGGGCTTTGTTAACCCATTAGTCAACCTAACCTAGCCTAAGATGTATTTAAATACATAAACTAAGGTTTTGTGGTTAATTGTAGCATCCAAAAAAAACTCTAAGTACCAACCTTCCTATTTCTTTAACGGGTTGGCGCAATCCTATGTACTTCTTTATAGGTGTCTTAGCGCAAACATTGTTTTTGAGTTATCTGTAATTGTTTTTAATCATAACAAAGGTAGAAAATCAGTTTTCTACCCTAAAGATCAACTATTGGGATTTTTAGATTCATTTACTATGATCCTTAAAAAATAACTTCTTTCTTATAGAGCTATGTTATTATTCTTTTTGGCACTATAAGTGTGGGAATTATTCTTAAATCACCTTAAATCTAAACCTATTGGCCGTATATCTTTTGGTTAAGGTTTGAGAAGCCTTTTAGTTAGCATCGGAGAACCATTAGACCTCATGAAGTTTCCAATAGACATTTATGTAGATTACCATTAAAGGTAGAACACTTGGACTGCTTTTAGCCTCAAGAAGATATTATAGTAATCAACCCATGGTGTGTTTGTGCAAAGATTGGCATGCCTAGAGCAATGAGTCCCTAAGCAAGTATTATTTCTATCAAATCTATGTTTTAAATTGCAATCAAATCACATGTACATCTCTTCCTAAGATCTTAAGAAAATTCAAGTGTTTCTTTATTTAATTTTTCTACATATGGTTAATTTTGAATACGTTTTTATGCTGATGCCAACATGCATGAGATCAGGATTTTGTTTTAGTGACGCATTACTAGATATTGCCCATGGTCTATAAATATATATAATTATTCTTAACTGAATTAATTTATATTTATTGCTAGCATGTTAAAGGCTTAATGGATCACACACATAAAGATGATTTTATCAAACTAAAATAGGATTGGAATAGATTGCAGAGATATTAATCTCTTAAGGACTTAATTGAATGGTTCAATTTGTCTAAGGACTTAAGCGCAAAAAAAACTAAAAAGTTTTATAAACACTTAAACCTAACTATATATAGTTTGTTTTAGCTGTTCCTTGACATTAAATGATTGATGCCATTTATTTCTAAAAAGTTAGGTTTAGTTGCATGTTAACCTTAGTGAAGACAAATTTGTTTTTCTTCTCGAATCATTAATATAGCAAAGGTGTTTGATCAAGGGAAGCCTTGTAAAACCTAGGCCGTTAGCTTAGCTTCTAGCAAAATGCATCCCTACCTTGGGAAGGTTTCCTATGTTTCTGTATGGATCACCATTAGAGGATGAATAACTAGACAACTTTGGTTTATGACAACCGGAGGTCAATCTGCAAAACAAGTAAAGATCGAATCTAACCAGGGATCTTGAAAATCCTTTTTGAGGTATAAATTTGATTCCATGTTTATGAAATTTTAGATCGACTAAAAAATGCACAAGTTGATCCATTAAGAAATTTGATGTTAATTGATTTAATTTATTCTGCCACATACATAATTTTAATTCTTATTAAATTTATTTTTTATTTGATTGAGCATGATCTGAATTTCAACGTTGTAACCTTTAAAATATGAACGCTAAAAGGTGACCAATCGAGCCAATATAGATTGGTGGCGACTCCAAATCAATTGGTCATTTTGTGATGACCATTTAGGGTTATGTCAAGTGAGTGATTCACACTCTTTTAAGTCCAAACACAAAAACATAGAGAAACGAGGAATTCACACTCTTTTAAGTCCAGCAGGTCAGGATTTGTATCTTAGCTGCATTGCAACAAGGCATTACTAAAAGAGAACTAAGAAAAAAAAAGAAATGCTAAAAATTCTTTTGAAGTTGAGAAGTGTAATTACATGACTAGAGAAGCATAAATGAGTAATGTTATTCAACTAGTAATTTAACTTAAAACTCATATATCCTTTGGTGCTCTTGCTTTATCATTTTGTAACAAAAAACTATTGTGCTTTTTCTTATAGGGACCATTAGTTTTTGACATATTCATCTGCACATGAATTATTTAAAATATAAATACTAAATTTATTATAACAAACTTTTATTAATAATTTTTAATTTATTAATATGATTTAAAATATATCAATTTACTTGTAAGTTTATTTATTTAATTGCTATAATTTTTAATATAAATAAATATATACTTTCAATTAGATATTATAAAGTTGATTATATTTATAAAAATGTATAATTTTTTATACTTAATTAATAAGTTATATAAATTTTTATGATTATAATTATAAAATTTACTATTATCTTCTAACATTTATTACCTCATTATCAATTATTTATTTTTACGTTGTATATAATTTAGTATTATTTTATCCATAATATTTGTACTCATGTATTATAAACCATTTATTACTATGTTGTGAAGTGTTTACTGTTACATCTAATCAGTTAACTCTGTCATCATTTTCCTACTATGTCATTCATAATGTGCTAGTACTTTATAATTATTTATCTTTAAATTTATTAATATGCTATCCATCATTTACTAAGTATCTAACTTTTTTACTAATACTTTTATTTAAAAAAGCTTTTAATATATGAAAACACGTGAGTTGATAATTAATTATAAGTTAACACATTTTATAAGATTTTTAATATAAAATCACAACTTGATGACTTAATTGTGAATCAACATATTAAATAATATAATTTCAAAGGTTAAAGTATAATAACAATTTGGTAGTATAAAGACGATGAAATGTTATCAATAAATAATTTCTATGCTATCAATCATTTACTATTATATCATCTTTATTACAATATCATTGGTTATATTAATTTATCAATCATTAGTACTATTTTATAATTATTTATCTTTTTATTATATAAGTTTTCTATTATATTATCAATCATATACTACTATCTTATCACCATGCAATATCATTTTATAATTATAAATTTACTCTCCATCATTTGTTATTATATTAATTGCTAACTGTAAAAAAAAATAATTTTATTCTAGAAAGGTTTGCGATCTAGAAACATACAATTTGATAATCTAGCTACGACCTAACTTGCAAAATTGCTATAATTTAAAAACATAAACTATAGCTACATATGATGTTATAAAAATGATGAAATTTGTAAAGGCATAGCTTATACAAATTTTTACAATTTTAATGATGACATTCATAATTAGCATCTTATCTATTATAATTTATATAATTAATTGTTAACCACAATTTTATCCATCATTTAATACAATATTATTAATATGTCACAACAGTGATATTTATTACTATATTATTTTATCATTTGATAAATATTTGAAATCATTTACTAACAAATTTCATTTAACTCAGCTTTTAATTTAGAAGTATTTAACATGACGACTATATGAATTAGCACATAAGTTGAAATAATTAGAGTATTATTTTACAAAAAAGTTTGTTATTTGTAAATATGAATATTATTTTTTTATTAATAGCTTATGTAATTTTTACAATAATAATTATTAAATTAATTATATCTCGGGCTCATGCACATCAATATAGGCATAAAAAATTTAATTAGAATTAAACTTACGTAGTGGAATTAAACAAAGAAACACTCAAATTTCAGTATGATCTTAGGAAAAGATGTACATGTGATCGTACTAGAATTTAAAAACATATATATGATAAAAATTACCTTCTCAGAGACTTGTAACTTTAAGTGTGCTAATCCCTACATAAACGGACCATGAGTTGAATACCATGATCTTTTCTTGAGGCCTAAAGCAATCCAACTATCTTGCCTCTAATGGTAATCTATAAAGATGTCTGTTAGAACCTTCATGAGGGTCGATGAGTCTTTAGTGCTAACCAGAAGGTATCTTAAGTCTCAACCAAAAGGTATCTTGCTAATAGGTACAGATTTGATGTGATCTGGTAATGATTCGCTTACCTATTGTGCCAAAGAAAAGAAAAAACAACTTTGTAGAGAAGTAGCAATTTTCCATAGATTCCAATGATTGGATCATAGTTCTTGATTAAGGTTGATTCTACTAAGATAGAAAACTAATTTTCTACCTTCATAGAGATCAAAAACACTTTAAGATCATTTGAAATACCAATCAACATAAAAGAGACTTAGGAAACTAGGGATTTTAGGATTTAGCCAATTTCAAAACTTTTATGAAAAACTAATCTCCCATTGTTAGAAAACTATTTTTCTATTTTCACTACGTCAAGAACAATTCAAGAACACTAAAAAAAATGATGAAAACACAAAAGGAGCTAAGGAAAGCATACTTGTTGTACCAAACCCCTTAGGGAACTCTAGGGTCTGCGCCTAGGGTTTTCTTGATGCTTTTTATCAAGTAAAAACCCTAAATATTGTATTTAAATACATCATGGGCTAGGTTAGGCTTGACCAATGGGTCAATCTCACCCATTATCAAGGTTGGTGCCACTTTGGTGGTGTCTTAAAGCCTAATTAAAACTATTTTAATTAGCTTGTCCAAGATTGGGCTTCAATGTTAATTTATTAATATTTTGGCCTAATAGCATACCAATTATAGCTATTCCATGCACCTAGCCCATTAGCAAGCCCAACTTGGAGTCGTTCATAACTAAACTCTCTTGACTTGATAATTATAATTTTCAGGCCATTCTCTTTAATTTACATGTTAGATAATTTTATTCATAATTAAATTTTCTAACCTAAGCAAACAATTTTTACTTCATGTAAATAATATTATATAATTAATTAAATAATTATCAAATAATTATTTAATTTTTTAAATACAATTATTTGGCATTATTTAATAATATCTTTAAATCATGTCTACAAATAGACACCATCTTGGTAAAACATTCTTACATATATTACCATATTAGGACATCTCTAATTAGATTTCACAAATCTAATTTATTTCTTAAATTATTTTTAATTTAACATATTCAATTAAGTTCTCCTCATTATTACCTTTATATAATTAAGTTATACTTAATTAAATCTCAATTTTAATCTAATAGATCACATTATTATGCATGACCCATTAGGCTTCCATTATAATGGCAATAAACATAATTACCTAATTAAGTTCATTTATAGTTCTAGACCAAGATTGGCTTTTAGCAAGGCATCATGGGCACCAGGTATGCAAAAAGAGTCAATATGACCATTTAAGAAACCTTTTAGCACCTAGCTTCTCAGTGTACTTTGGTCTTTTCACCAGATATCCCAGAAAGACCATAAGCATGGTGCAAAGTCTACTCATGTATCAATCCTTATTACTTCCTGTAGTTTTCAATTAACCTCATAAATTTAGAGAAACAATTTATCCTAAATCCATCATGCATTGGCTAATGATATTGCAAAGTTAACTAAAGTCAAAAACATAGAGATATGTATCCAATGCCACTCAGAGTGATGAATCCTCTCTAGATCACTGATTCACCCACCATATGATTCATGTCATACACAACGTACCCTACCTTAGGTATCCATCCATTATGGACTTGTTTTAGATATATTTAAGTATGACACTCCTCAAATGATATGACCTAGTATCACAAGTCTGAGGACTAATATACACAATTGGCACATGAGAACATATTCCAAAGACACTTGAGTGACTTATACCAAATAGAGTTCTCATATTGGCCATGTTCAGTGAGCTTGTTTACACAAAACAAGCACCCACAACTATCCCCAAGTATCTTTATACTTTAACTTCTATGAGATCAAAGAGTTGCACGTATCAAAAGGATAGAGGCTGAATGTATGCTAGTCTTTGTGCATTGTCAATGCCCTATCTTGACAATACAATGACTAGAAACGTTTCTAGAAACACGATTTTAATGCATAAGGATCTTATTATCGTAACATATTACTAACTTTGCAAGGCCATTGTGTTCCATGGGCTTCATCCACTTAATTTATTGATTGTTAATCATGCCACTAACATGAAGGAAAACCTTGAATCGTTAACTAAAGTGATTGTTTTGCATTATTAAATATTATATACCTTATCTAATCTGATTGGCTCTAAGGTAGACACTAACATATTATGTTATTTATAATTTACTATTATCTTATTCATATTTGTTACTAACAATTTTATTTTAATAAAGGTTTTTAATCTAAGAAATATGCAACATAGACCTGAGTTTGAGTTAACCTACTAAGTTACTATAATTTCAAAAATTAAATGTTTAATAATACTTGTACCATAAGCATGATTATTTTGTAAAAGTGTAAAATTCTTTCATCATCTATATTAATAGCTTATGTGCATATTTAAAAGTATATAATAATTATTCTATAATATCTTTATTTAATATATTTTATCTATTAGTTATTAAATGTCCAAAACTTTCTTCTAACAATTTTTATTTAAAAAAAATTTAATTTAAAAGTTTACAATTTAATGACTTAATTGTAAGTTTTTTAGTATATGCCCAAGAACTAATCGCCTTACATGAGGCATATATTAGCTAATAATGCAAACCTATCAATTAATCAAGTGATACAAGGTTTTCCTTTACGTTAGTAGCAAGACTGAGAATCATGAATGCAGACACCCCATTTTGTTAGGCCAATATCCAAGGTATCAAAAGTCATCATCTAAGACACCGTCAGAGTTTTCTGAGAAGCATGAATTAATTCCCTGTCTTTCCATCAAGACAATGAGTTAAAGGTATGAAAAATCCATATTTTTGCATGTAAGTAGCGATGCATATCCTATATGTATTGATACGAGTCCTTCACGTCATCAAAATTCAAAATTCCACTCTTTGCATATATACAAAAAGGTATTGTATTGATACTTAAGGTGGTGTATCTATACTTGAAGCATGGTATCAATACAGGTTTATTTCATAGCTAAAATCATGATTTTTGGCCAAAACGTATCGATACATAAGTGTGTGTATCGATACCAAGTTCATTGTATCGATACCAAATTCATTATATCGAGTACAATTTTAGTTTTTTGCCCAAATGTATCAACACAAAACATATTGTATTGATACACAAGGCTATTTTTTGCCTGATTCGAGACACTTTCCACCCTTCATTCTCTTGCATCAAAACTTGAATTTGGCCATAATTTTAGTGCCAAAAATCATCCAATATTAAACATAACCCATTCATATCACATGGAACTTATTTTGGGCGTTGAACTCTGGATTAACACATTTTGGAGAGGACCATTAGTATTGGCAAAGGGATATTTTATGTTAAAATTTAATTTAATAAAGGGAAAAGGTGGGATTACTCATTTGATAAGCTCATTCATTATCTTCTTTGTTTGCAAGAATAAAGATTAACCAATGAAATATTGCAAGCACACCTCCTAGTACCATGACTCATCAAATGGTACATGCTAAATGCCTCAAATGCCCTCATTGCTAGTCATTTTGATGGTTGAAATATGGACTTATTTAACGTCATTTTCATACTCAACAAAGGATACACAATACTATTACTTAACTCCAATACACTCTTTCTTTACTATTCTTATAGTTCCCCCTTGACTCCTCCTAGAACCTTCTATTTCCTTCATCTTCACCAAAAACCTTCTTATCTTCTATTCCTTCTTGTTAATCAATAGCAAACAGTAGGAAGAAAGTAAGCTCAAAGCTAGAATTATTTTTGCTCAAAGGCAAGGCTAAGGTTTAAGGTTTCTTGGTTTATTTTCCTTCTGTTTTCCCTTTGTTTTTTGTTATTCATCATTTGCATCATCTTAATAAGCCATCCATGTTACCATTACCTTGTTATAACTCTCACGCATTATTGTGGCCTTGGTTATGGTAGTTTTAGGACTTCTATGACTTTTTTTTGATGTTTTGATGTTGCTTGGATGACCAAAAATACCATGTTCTAATTTGCCATCAAAACAACTCTTGGTCATGCATTTTTGCTATGTTTCATTCATTTTCGATGCTTATTTTATGTTTGTTCATCCTTGCATGTTTTGAGTATGACCGTGCATTTTGTTGATTTTTAACATGTTTGGATTGATTAAATATGGATATATGGTGTTGTTTTGAATGCTCATTCATGCTTGATGTTTCCACTATTTTAGTTTATTACATGTTTGTTAAAATCCCTTTATGATTACTTGCAAAAATCTATTTTCAAAAACCCCCAAGTTAGGTCCATGCTAACTTCAATTAATGAAGACTAGTATGGATTAGAGGTTTTTAATCCATTAGCCCTCTAATCTTAGGATAAATCAAGCTTTTACATTTGGATTCTGATAAATTAGGCAAAATACATTTTGTTTTTAGCCCTAAATGTTTTTGGGTTTTACAACTTGTTTGATTTAATACTTTGCTTTGGGCCTCAAATTATGACTTAATGGCATAGGTAATGGGTTATCTAATTGCCCAATCCTTCGGGGATTTAGATGGATGCATGATTATACCACCATAGATCTATTTGAACAAACATTTGCATGCCCAATACCTTGACAAATTATTATAACTCCTAAACCTAAACAACCCTTGTTTTGGTACGGTTAGCACTATGCCCCCAACTTGAAAAACTATTATCAAAACCCAAATGTTTTTTTCTAGAGTTTCTTGATATTTTCCCTTAAAGGGCATCAAAATACCTTTTCAGTGGTATCTCTTTTGACCTGGATGTGTTCAAATGAGGGAATTATTTTTTTAAACCTTCACTATCCAGAACCTTTGGAATTAACAATTCATATTCTATTTAGGTGTTTTTGGCCTATCAAATAATTTTTATGGATTTTTTAAAAATTATTTTTCTAAAAATTTCTTGAAATTACCTTTATAGAAAGTTATCTTTTCTGACTACTAATTCGAAATAAGTCCGGGATAATTTTTCAAAGTTTGCTACATCCTTTTTCCTATACATATGGGCAGTGCTCAACTAAAACCAACTTGAAAAATTAATTCCACCTAAAAAGTGATTTTTTAGAATTTTTGTAATATTTTTATATACATCTTGATCGAGTACCTTTTAAATGGTATCTCAGTTTCCCTTAAAAACCCTAAATTAGCTTAAAACAAATTTTATAAGGTGGATAGCATGATGCCATCCTTATTTTTAGACTTGAGAAAAATTAAATGAATTTTCCTAAAAGACCTTTTTGAGGCATTTAAATGCCTCAAAATGCATTCGATTAATTCCCCATAAAGTCATGTATCACAAAATGGGTCCCAAAAGCTCGAATCAAGGACAAAAAAATTAATTTTATCTTTCATTCGAATTATTGATTTTAATTTCAAGTCCATATTTTCACTTAAAATATCCATTTTCTAAAAATTTTTAAATCGTCACCATTATGGATTCTACAGCCCCATTATTCAAGGGAATATTCTAACTTTGCTTTTCAAACTTAAAAGATTCACATTTTTTTCTTCCCTGAATTTCTCTAAAATCCTTTTAACAAAATCTTTTTTCACGCATCATGCAACCATTGAGTCCAAACACATCTCAAAATTGTCATTTTGTTTATTCCTCAATGAACTAAGGTTAATTATGAGATATATCTTGACCATCCCTCATTTTTTTGTTTTGGGTGTTAACTTTCATGCTATAGTTATTATATATTTTTTTCATTTTACTAACACAATTCTTTCCTTGATGATCTTACATCCACATTTTAAAATCAAGTTTCTTAAAATCTAAGGCAATGTTTAACATAGTTATCCCTCCATTTCTCAGAATGGAACACTCTTTTCAAGCCAAGTCTGAAAATATTTTAAACATTTGCATATCACCATACCTCAAAGTTACATAATGGTATCAAATATTTCTCCAAAAAATCAGATTTATTATTTTCAAAATTCATGCATTATAAAGGGATTATATTCAAATAGTGACATAACAAAATTGAGATTGAGATATTATATGACTATGAGGTACCAATTTAGGGTGTCATTGGGGTGCTAATCCTTTCCCATGTGTAACCAACCCTTAGACACTTTTAAGATGAATTCTGGTATATATAGTCCATAAAATCAGTATTCTGAATTTTGTAACTTAGAATCACATGTTTTAATAGGTTTTTGAAAATGCATAGCCTAAAATGATTGATGGTGACTCCAAGTCTTTGGCTACTTCATGGTGGCCAACCATTACAAATTGAGAAGCGATTTGTCTGATAGTCTTCCCCTTATACTCTTATTTCGCTATGCCTAATTCAAATCCCAATCAAGGTTTATTCTGAAGAAGCATCATCACCACCTTTTTATCCTTTCCTTATTTTTTTTATATTATGGCATCATCTGAGCAATTGAGGCCATGGCATAAAAGAAAATCCTGACATATTGACATATACACAAAAATTTAATCAGAATTAAAAATTTGTAACGGAATTAAACAAAATAACACCTGAATTTTCTTAGGATCTAAAGAAAAGATATACATATGATCAAATTATAATTTAAAACATAAATCTGATAGCAATCATACCTATTTAGATACTTGTAACTCTAAGTGTGCTACTTCCTCTAAGAATGCACCATGGGTTAATTACTATGACTTCTTTTTAAGGCCAAAAATAATACAAGTGTCCTGTCTCTAATGGTGATTCATATAGATGCCTATTAAAGCCTTCATAAGGTTCAATGGTTCTCTAGTGCTAGCAAGAAGACCTTTTAAGCCCTAACCAAAAGATATATAGCCAATAGGTTTAGATCCATAGTGATTTGGGAACAATTCCCATGCCTGTTGTGCTAAAGAAAATAGAAAATAACTATGTAGAGAAGTAGCTATTTTCTAAGGATATAGGTAAGTGAACCAAAATTCCTAATTTTTTATTCTAGTTCATTCTGTTAGGCTAGAAAACAAATTTTCCATATTCATTATGATAAAAAACATATCACTCACCATGTTTGCACTAAGACACCTCTAAGAAAGTAGCTATTTTTCATAAATACTAACAAATGTATCCAAAAGTCATAAATTTTTATTCTAGCTGATTCCATTGGGATAGAAAATGGATTTTTCTATCTTTGTTTTGATTAAAAACACTTTGAAATCACTAGAATACTAGTTGGTGCATTAAGTGGGTTAGGAAAGCATAAAGGTTGGCATAATAGCTTTTAGGGAGATCTAAGGTTCATTGCTTAAGGTTTTCTAACATCTAACTTTCTCTTAAAAAGAGTTAATGTTGTATATATAGGCCTTATTAAGTAGGTTTAGTTGTTTAATGAATTAACTAGACCCATTAAATTGGCCCTATAGGTGGTGCCAACTTAGAAAGTTTCATGGAGCCCAATAAAAATTATTTTAATTAGCTTCTCCAAGATTGGGCCTGAATAGTAACTTATTAATATTTTAGCCCAATAGTACCAATGATGGCTATTCCATGTGCTAAGCCCAACTTGGAGTAGTTCATAACTAAACTCGATTAACTTGATACTTAATACTTTTAACCCAACCCCTTAATTTACATGTTACATAATTTAATTAATAATTCAATTTTCTAACGTAAGTAAAATAGTTTTACTTCTTGTAACTAATACTAAATAATTAATTAAATAATTATTTAATTATTCAAATACAATTATTTGACTTTATTTAATAACATTCCTAAAACCATGTCTAAAAATAGACACTATCTTAATAAGACATTCTCACCTTTATTGCTATATTAGGACATCTCTAATTAGATTTCAAAAATCTAATTTAAGTCTTAAGTTATTCTTAATTAAACTTATTCAATTAAGTTCTCCTCGTTATACTTTCTATTTGATTAAGTCACACTTAATGTAATCCTAGTTTTAACCCAATAGATCATCTTATTGTGTGAGACCTATTAGGCTTCTCTCATAAGGACAATAAACATAATATTCCAATTATGTTTATTTATATTTATAGACTAAGATTGGCCTCTAGTAAGGCATCACGGCCACCCGTTATGCAAGAAGAGTCAATGTGACCTCTTAAGAAACCTTTTAGTACCTAGCCTCTTAGTGTGCTTTGATCCTTTCACCAGATATCTTGGAAAGACCATGAGTATGATATTGTGTCTACTTATATATCAATCCATATTAGTTCTTGGAGCTTTTAGTTAACCTTATGAATTTAGAGAAATAATTTCCCCTAAATTCATCATACGTTGGCTAATGACTTTATCAAGTTAATCGAAGCCAATAACATATGAGATATGTCTCCAATGTCACTTGGGGGGGATCCTCTTAGATCTCCCAGTCACCTTCATGTGGTTTATGCCATAACCAAAACCACCCTAACATAAGCATCTATCTATTGTGGACTCATTCATGATAGAATCAATGTATGGCACTACCTATACATGACCTCTTATGACAAGTTTGAGGACTAATATACATGACTAGTACATGATAACATATTCCATAGACACTTGAATGACTTATACCAGATGGAGTTCTCATACTGGCCATGTTTAGTGAACTTGTTTCCACAAAATAAGCACCTATATGCTATTGCTAAGCATCTCTATACTTTTAACTTTTTTGAGATCAAAGAGTTACATGCATCAAATGCATGGAGGCTTAGCATATGCTAATCTTTGTGCATTGCCAATGCCCTGTCTTGATAATATGATAATATGTGGAAGGCCATTGTGTTTCATGGGCTTCATCCAATTAGTATTTTCATGATTGTTAATCATGCCACTAAAATAAAAGAAAACTTTGAGTCACTAACCAAAGTGGTTGGTTTGTTATTAACTATTACATGCCTTGTCCAATCCGATTGGCTCTAAAGCATATGCTAACATCTCCCACTTGCACTATGCCAATCGCTAACACATCCATTGTCGAACTCTTTTGATTAGCACTCATGTCTTAACTTGGACAAAGCTTTAGTACAATTGTGAGAATATGCTCTGGTCATACTCATGATAATCTCATTATCAAAGTTATTAAATATTCAGATCACAATGAGACCCAGATTTCAATCTTATGGCCAGTTTTACTTCAACAAGTATTAGGAATATTTCATTAGCTTATAAGCTAATGATCCAACTACAACTCCTTTTGTGAGCCTAAAAAGAAGAGTTTATTTATAACCTTCAAGGTATAAACATGCAATCCTCTCTAGCTTGGAACACTTTCCAAATAATTGCATTTTTAACATCATGGCTATTTATCATTAAGTCAAATTATGATATTTTAACTTTTCAACAATTATAAATGGCTCCCATTAAATCTACATGTGTAGATTTGAAGGGAATTGGATTTAAAACTATTTTTGAATCCTATAAGTTATAGGCCATCTAGTACATCAATATTATTGCAAGTGTATGTGTTGCAACATGCCCTTACCTGACACAACATTCAAATAGCTCAAATGGTGACACAGGCGACTTTAAAGGAATTGCCTTTAGGTTATCCCTTGATTAGGATTTGGATTAGGCATGATGAGATGATAGCAAAGGGAAGGATCATCGAATGAATCGCTTATCCAGTAGATCTTGGATGGCTACCACAAAGTGGCTATAGACTTAGAGTCACCACCGATTATTTTAGGCTTTGCATGATTGAGTGCCTACTGAAAATGATATTCTAAGTTACAAAACTTGAAACATCAATTTCAAGGTCTATGAGGTCCAGAGATTCATGAATGGGGTTCAAGAGTTAGTCATTTCGTGGGGAAGGATTAGTATCGCCATGACACTCGAAATCAATACCTACTAGTCATGTTTTGCATTGCTTTCAATTTTCTTAAATTTTTCTTCTCATCATTTTGTAAAAGTTGTAATCTTGGGTTTTAAAGATAAATTTAAATCACGTATGCTCCCTGGAGATATGGGGAAATAAGGAATTTTTGACAAAAATAATTTTTGGACTTAATTTTGAAAATCAGAAATTCCATGTCAAGCACTAGAATGATACCAACATAGAACATTGCCTTATAATTTTCAAAAAAGATTTGTATATATGAGTATAGAATGAGCATCACAAAGGGAAAGGTGTTAATAAGATGAAAAAAATATAATAATATTGCATAAAAGTAAGCACACAAAAGCATAAAAAAAAGGGATGATCAGAATGTTATCTCATAATTGTCTTTGATTATTGAGGAATAACTGAGATAATAATTTTAAGACACATTTGGCCTCGATGGCCATTTAAGGTTTAGAAAACAGGAAGCTTTGATTAAGTGGCCTTTTGGAAGTCCAAAGAGATTAAATTTGGATTTTGTGTGAAGTTCGAAAAGCGGGGTTAGAGTATCCCTTTAAAAAATAGGATTAAAGTGTCCCCAATGGTGAAATTTAAGAAATTTTTGAAATTCGAATGAAGTTTGTAAAAGCAAGGTTAGAGTATCCCATTGAAGAATAGATTAGAGTACCGCCAAAGATAAAAATTTTAGTAATTTTGGAGAATGAAACATTTTTTATGGAAAAGTTAATTTTGAGTTAGAACCAATAATTGAATAAAAAACAAAATTAATTAAATTTTTGGGCCTTGATCCAAGCTTAACAGACTAATATTATGATATATGACTCCATAAGGAATGAATTGAATGCATTTTAAGGCATTCAAATACCTCAAAAGATTGGTTTGGGAAGTATTTTTAAAATTTTTAAGTCCAAAAATAGGGAATAGCATCATGCTTTCACTCTTCCTAAATTTATTTTGGGTTCATTAGAAGGCTTCAATGGGTAAATAAGCTACCATTGGAAAGGTAACTCAACAAGGATTAACCTAAAAATATCAAAAAAATCCTGGAGAATGGCTTTCTAGATGAATTAATTTTTGAATTTGAGTTTGCTTCAGCACTAGTAAGATATGCAGGGGAAAAAGTGTAATGAATTTTGAAAAATTACCCTAGAGTCATTCAGAATCATTAAATCACAATTGATACTTTTCCAAAAACAAAATTTCATGAAAGTTTTGGGAAAAATATTTTTAAAATCCAAAAAAATCATCTTATGGGCTAAAATGGCCCTAACTAAATGCAGGTCATTGATTCTAGGGATTTCAGATAACAAAAGTTTGAAAAATTATAACTTTCTCATCCAAAATGATATAAGAGCAAACAAGACACTGTTAGAAAGATAATTCAATGTCATTTTAAGGAAAAATACCATGAAATTCCATAAAATGTTTTAAGAAAAAATAATTCTTTAAATTGTTGACTATAGTGTTGCCATGTCAAAACAAAGGAGGCTTTTTC
Organism: Adansonia rubrostipa; assembly: GCA_038381775.1. Lineage (NCBI taxonomy): Eukaryota > Viridiplantae > Streptophyta > Magnoliopsida > Malvales > Malvaceae > Adansonia > Adansonia rubrostipa. The sequence goes on from JBBYHM010000007.1 coordinate 1,038,242, forward strand.
AGGATTCCTAGGAGTAGGCCAAGTTATGGACATCCAAATGTCCATAAAAAGGAGGTCAATGATAGTGGCTTCACAAGCTCATTTTCATAATTCCCTAATAGCTTAGGACGATGGAGTAGCCTATTAACTAAGTCACTAGCAAGGGGTATGGGACTAAATAATCAAAGCTCAAACATTTTAAAACAAGTAAAATGGATATTTTATTTTGGAAATCAAAATTTTTTAACCTCATTTAACCATGAATCCAGACATGGAAATCTTGATTTATCCCTAAGATTAAAGGATCAATTTAGTGAAAACATTAAATCCATGTTCATTTCCATTCGTTAGAAGTACCATAGACTTAACTTGGGGTGTTTTTTAAAATCAAATTTTTGTGGCAAACAAGCAAACATCTTGACAAAATGTTATGAATTGCATGTGAGATACATGAAAATGATATGGATGGCACATTTAAATAAACAAAAATGACATTTTGACATGAAAAAGATGACAAAAATGCAAGAAAATGAAAAAACATGCATGGAAATGTTAGCTTCATCGATGCATCAATAATCATGCCATGAAGTTGATATGAACATGTTTAGGTGAGGAAAAATTTGCTGCAATTTTCAAGAGAGCATTTTTATCCAATAAAACAAACCAAAATATAAGAATACATGAATATGCTCAAAACATGCTAGTATGAACATTTAAGCATGAGTTGAGCATGTGAAAGTGAATGAAAAATGACAAAAAAATGCATGAACAGGGGCTATTTTGATGGCAAAAATAAAACACGGCATGTTTGGTCACCCAATCAAAATCAACGCATCAAAAGGATCATAGGACCACTGCAACTAAAGTCATAATAATGCATGAAAGTCCTAAAATGGTCATGGTAACATGAATAACTCATTAAGATAATGCAAATGATGAAAACCATAAAATAAGTGAAGCAAGGCGAAGAAAATATACCAAAACCTTTAAACCTTAGCCTTTCTTCTAACCATCAGCTTTAAGCTTACTTTTGCCGTTCTTTTTGCTATGATTAACAAAAGAGGGAGATTTTTAGTTATAGTATGGATAGAAGAGAGTTTCAAGGGTGAAAGTAAAGGAAAAGAAGGGTTTTTGAAGGTTTTGTTGGTGGTTTGGGGGAGCTATTCAAATGGGAGTGTTTAAGAGTGGAATATGGTTGAACAAGGTTTTTGGAGGTTGTTTGAATTAAGAAAAGTGCATTTAGTTTGTTGAGCCTATTTGTCTTTTATATTCACATGGTTGCCAAGGTTTAAAAGCAAAAAATAAGGGTATTTTATTTTCCTTGTGTACCACATAATAGCCCTAGGTACTATGCCTAGATGGCTAAATGTCCATTGGTTGCAGCAAGTAGGGTAGTGGAGCAAAAAAGCTGAAGTGGTCTACAAAATAAACAAAAACCAAGCATGCCCCTAAGCAAACCATGTTTTCCATGAAAATATTCTATTTTGAAGTCATTTTAGGCTCAAAAACTTGTTAAACCCAATCATAAGTCTAATGTGAGGCCTGGTATGAATTTTGATGTTTTTTGGTGCCAAAAATGTGTCGAAATTAGGGTTCTAGATCAACGGTGCAAAGACTAAAACATGGCATAAATTAGGCAAAAAACCATTAGTGTATCGATACAAATTTTACCTTCTAATATCAGTACAAAATGGCAAAATTTCCTTTTAAGTTTTAAGACCTAAGGGTCTGTATTGATACATAGAGCAAAAATTCATTTCAATCTTGAGACTACATGGCATGTATTGATACCATCAAGGCTGTATTGGTACTCTAACTTGTGTATAGATACATTTTGGCCAAAAATCATAATTTCATCATGACATGAAATTATATCAATACAAACACTATTGGTATAATAAAATTGGCAATGTATTGATACTAGGCCTTCTATATCGATATAATATGATTTCAAGTTTTAAGAGACATTGAGGACTTGTATATGAGGATTAGCATGGACTTAGCATTTTCCTTAAAGCTAGCAAAATATCTTAGGGAAAATTAAGTTTTCCAGATCTAGAATCTTGGTTAAACAAGCTCAAATCTTCTGATTTTGAAATGAAAATGGTCTTACAATTATTCCCTAAATGTTTGTGCCTTTTTCTTGAGTCAAAACCTTGAGTGGCATGATCAACAGGCTGTTTCATCATCCCAAACTACTCTGGGGCTGCAAATGAGTTCGTAATGCTCATGCCACTCTTTCCGTTCAGTCATAGATGTTCGAACATCAATGACTCGAGTTTGGACCCATAGACAAAAAAAATGAGAAATATCTCTTGCTTTGCCTTGTTCCCTACTGGCATCACAACTATTGCAAATTGAAATATCACTTTAAAATCCTAAATGATTTTTCATTAATTTTTTGATATTTTTCTATCAAAGCATGTTAAATTATCTTTAAAATGATGTCTTATTCACCCCTGGATCATTCCGGATGAGAGAGTTATGATTTTTCAAGTCTAAACTATCTGAAACCTCTTCTGGTTGGGCCATTTAGCCCAATAAATGATTTTTTCAAAATTTTGAAACATTTTTCCTAAAAAGGTCATGAAATGCCCTTTCTGCAAAGGTATTATTTGCAATTTTTCGATACCAAATAAGTCTGAAATGATTTTTTAAATTTTGACACTCCTTGTCCCTCATATGCTCTGCCAGCAATACAATCAATCCGAATTTAAAAATTTATTCCCTTGAAAAATGACTTCTTAGGACATTGGGAATATTTTTAGATCAACCCTCATCGAGTTAGCTTTCTAGCTGTATCTTGTCCACCCTCTAGCTCCTTCAAACCAATTTAGAATAAATTCGGGAAGCAGGATAGCGCGATGTGTCCCCTGTTTTTGGTCATGGTCAAAACAAGTTGTTTTCTCAAATTTCATCTCGAGAAATTCGAATGTCTCTGTATTACCCCGATCAGACTCGAGAACGTACTTTAACATCCCACAAGCTCATGTCAAGGAATAAACATATTTTACATCTTTACCATCCTTATTCATAATAAATCTTTTTGCCAAAAATTGTCGAATGCTCACCCCTTTTCCAAATCATAAAGTTTTATCATCCACGGGGATACTCCAACCCCGCCTTTCCGAGGGGACACTCTAACCTTGATTGTTAAAATTGTCAAAATAAAAATTTTCCTTTATCAAAATGATTTTTCATCCACGGGGATACTCCAACCCTGCCTTTCTGAGGAGACACTCCAACCCGTTTTTCAAAATTATCAAAATAAAAATTTTCCTTCATCAAAATGATTTGTCATCCACGGGGATACTCCAACCCTACCTTTCCGAGGGGACACTCCAACCTCATTTTTCAAAATTGTCAAAATAAAAATTTTCCTTCATCAAAATGATTTGTCATCCATGGGGATACTCCAACCTTAACTTTTCAAGGGATACTCTAACCCCATGTTTTGAAATTGTTAAGATAAAAAGAAACTTTTTTGTCAAAATTATTTGTCATCCACAGGGATACTCCAACCCTATCTTTCTGAAGGGATACTCCAACCTTGTCTTTTAATTATAATTAATTTATTTTCTCCATTTTGGATTTCTATGAATATGTCAAATAAACCTTGTTTAATCAAGTAACCCAGATGCATCTTGAAAATTGTCGATTCGGTTATTCTTAGATAATCGATGCCAATAGTGAGATAAATTTCAATAGTCCACCCATTTTCTTTATCATTACATTGAATGATCCATGTTATGTTATTTCATTTATTGCCTTATCAACATGATTTCTTTGCGGTGATTATGTGCATTCATATTTTCAAAACGTTTTCAAATAAAATTAAAGGTAATGTTCCACGTGGGTATCTCTCCAGTGCCCAAAGTGGAACATTTTATTTTCAAAGTAAAATCCAGAGGTCATTTTTATTGAAAATCTCTATATTCCCTATCTCTCTGGGGCGTATATGAGATTAAGTTTTTTTCATCAAAACCTAAATTTGTATATTTCTATAAGATTCATGCATTAAAAGAGGGTTATATTGAAACAATGACAAGTTAAGATCGAAAGAATCGAAACCGAGATAAGACATAGCTAGTAAGGTACCAATTTCGGGCGTCGTGAAGAGGCTCATACCTCATCGTGTGTAACCAACTCCTGAACCCAAACGGTGAATCTTTGCGTTACGTAGACCATGGGATCGATGTTTCAAGTTTCGTAACTCAAAATATAGGTTTCAATAGGCATCCGATCATGCCTAGCCCGAAATGATCGGTGGCGACTCCAAGCATTGGCCATATCATGATGGTCATACAAGACCAATAAGATGAGTGATTCATCCTATGGTTCCCTCTCACTGTGTCATAAGTCGAGAATCTATACTTTCTCATGCTCATCATAACATCAAAGAATAGTCTCGGTTAAGAAGACATTTCTAAGTCAAGAAAATATTTTAAGTCGTGCGCACCCATTGACCCGTAAGGATCCACCCCGAGGTACATTGCGACAATATGTACTCCAAAAATTAGAAATATTCAATGAAAATTTTATTGGCATTTTATACCCTAAGATGTCAAGTTGCTCATTTTTATAATTTATTTTGATTTTTTTAAGTATCGCGAGTATTGTACTCGTAAAATTTTTTTATAATATCATTTCAAATTTTTAATTTTAATTTTCATCATTTTATAAATTAATATTTTGAATAATATAATTTGTTTAATTCATTTTACAATTTTTAGAGTACTTTATGAAAATTTTTTTAGTTCTAGAATACAAGCTTTTCATTATTCGTAAAATTTTTGGGTGTAATTTTCTCGAGTTTTAAGTTTTAAAATTCTTCAAATATTCACATTAAACTACTATTAAATCAGTTTTTTAAATTTCACTTATTTGTTATGAATTTTAGATTTTTTTCGTTTCAAAACACGAAGTTTTTTTTACCCTGCAATTTTTAGGGGAGATTTTTTTTAGTTTATGATTTTTAAAATTCTCTAAATACTATTATTTAACTCATATTAAATCAGTTTTGAAAATTTTAATTTATTTTATGAGTTTTAGAATTTTTTCTATTTTTAAGATATGAAGGTTTTTTTACCCGTAAAATTTTTTTATAGGATTTTTTTTAAATTTATAATTTTCAAAATTCTTCAAATACTATTGTTTAAATCATATTAAGTCAGTTCTTTAGGAAAAAAAGGAAAAAAGAAATCAATTTATTTTATAAGTTTTGCATATAATAATTTTTATCCGATAAAATTTTTCTTGCATAATTTTACGAGTTTTGGAGCTCTAATCAGTTTTATTTATTTATTTCATTTTCAAATTTCATTTAGGATTATTAATTTGTAATTTTTTATTTTATTATTATTTTAATTATTGATTATTTTCTACTAGTTTCATGGAAACTAGTTTAGTTGATATTCAATATTTCCCTAACCAATTTAGTTGGTTTCTAATTACCAATTACATGATATTTTCTAGGCAATCATGATAAAATATTTTGAATGACCTTTGGTGGATTGTCAAATTACTGCAAATTTCAACTTTTTATGCTAATTATGACAAAAGTATGGGAAAAAAAGAAAAAGCTTTTTTTTCTTTTACTTTTTTCTTCCATGCTTCATGCTTCCTTGGAAGCATCGGCCAAGAGGATTTGGGAATCCTCTTGGCCGATCCTCCCCTTTCATAAAAGGGGGAGGATGTGTTTTGATTTTTTTTTGGCTAAAGAAGAAAAAGAAAAAAAAGAAAAAAAGAAAGGAAAAAAAGGGAGAAAAATACAAGAAATTTTTTTTTAGCTTTGTTAAGGTAAAAATCTCCATTTTGATCTTTGTATTTTTGTTATTCCATACATTTTGTTCTCTTTGGTGAGCCAAAATATGTTTAAGTTCATGGATTTTTTTCCATGTTGAAAGACTAAGCATAATGGCCATGAACTAAATACTTTTATTTTTATTTTTATTTTTCTTTCATCTTCTTGTAATTTTTTCACCAATCATGGTTACGTTGATGGTGTTGTGTTTGTCATATGCATGTTCATATATTTTATTTCTTTTAGTATTTTCTTATTATTATAGTGAAACCATGTGTTTATATACTTGTTTTTGTAATTTTATTATATAATGATGTTAATTTGTGTTAAATAAAATAGGAATATGTGATTATCAAGTTTGAAAACATTGATAAGCAGATTGTTTGGGTGTTGGCCGAAATTCATACTTGTATTATTTTTGGGTCATTTTGTAAATATAAAAAGTTTAGAGGCCAATTTGAAAAATAATAAAAAAATATTAAAATTTTTTTTAGACCTGCATGTTTGACTGAAGCATACTGGTACCTTTAGGAGTGTATTTTATGCCATTTATCAAGTTAAAATATATATTTTTTTAGTTTTGGGGTTATTTCATAAATATGAAACATTTAGGGACTTTTGCGTAAATATGAAAAATATATCCTTGGCCAAAAAAAAGTGATTGAATATGGCTTGTGACTTTCTATGTGACTTTTCTTGAGTATTTTGATTCATTTGAAGCTTGATTGTACATTTTAATCATGTAAGGATCAATTTGTAATTTCTCAAAGTTTAAGGACTAGTTTGCAAATAATAGAAAATTTTGCTTTCTAGTCAAAGGGTTTGATTGAAAGTTTCATGGATAATTTGGAAACTAATTTTGTGGTATCTCATATCATGCTTTAGGAATTTTTCACATTTTAAGGTGCATTTTGTAATTTCTCAAAGTTTAGGGGCTAGTTTGCAAATAATGAAAAATATCATTTTATGGCCAAAGGTGCTTGGCTGAACCTTTTCGCACATTTGTTACCATGATATTCATGTTGATTCTTTGCTGGTTTGATGATTTTTAATGATTTGTTTGTGGTATTTTACAAAATAAGGGTCAAAATATCATTTTATAAAGTTTAGGGGTTACTTTGCAAATTAAAAATTGTTTTTGGTTAGGGCAAGGTATTTGGACGAATCTTTGTTGATATATATTGACTTCATTTTCATACATAATTTCATACGATTTTTTATAATTTTTAGGTTACTTTATTATGTAAGGACTAAAATGAAGTTCTAGAAAAGTGTAGGGACTAAATAGCAAAATTTTATATTAAAGGGGTAAAATAGTTATTTTACTAGTTTTAGAAGTTTTTATTATTCCTATGGCATTTCATAGGGGTGTAGAAATATTCAAAACTTTTCATATTTGTTCAGTTTTTCGAAGAATACGGAATGTAAATTTCAAAAACCTAAGGGCATTTTGGTAATTTTGCTCATCAAGATTCTTTTACGCTAAAGGTGAGCAGTTTAGGACTCTTTTAGCCTTTTAAGGTCATTTTACTATCTATTAGGGGTACCGGGATACTTTTATGTCGAAGGTATATCTTAGGGGCATTTTGGTCATTTTGCCCATCGAGATGCTTTACGCCTAGGGTAAATTTTTAGGATTGGTTTAACCTACCAAGATCATTTTAAGGTCCATTAGGGTTACCGGGGTACTTTCATGTCGAAGGTATGCCCTAGCGGCATTTTGGTCATTTTACTCAAGGAGATGCTTTTACGCCGAAGGTGAATTTTTAGGATTGGTTTAACCTACCAAGATCATTTTAAGGTCCATTAGGGCTATCGGGTACTTTCATGTCAAAGGTATGCCCTAAGGGCATTTTAGTCATTGCGCACTGGGATGCTTTAATGCTGAAGGTGAATTTTTTAGGTTAGTTTACCCTTCCAAAATCATTTTAAGGCCTATTAGAGTTATCGGGATACTTTCATGTCAAAGGTATACCCTAAGGATATTTTCATAACTTTGTTTTTGAATCATATCTCATGTGAATGCTAGGATACTTTCACATTGGGAGTACATATTAAGAACGTGTCCATCATATTATGTCATTCTTAAGTCATAGAATCAGTATTTTTTTTATATGTGTAAGAAAATTATTTTTCTAAATAAGGCAATGTCCCCTAGTTAAATTGATATGTAGGATTCCTACTGGTATATGTGAGGAATTTTACGGGTTATTTTAATAGCGAGATAACCTTTTCAAATAAGAAGTCAAGATTTTTTAATTTTAAAAAAAATAAATCCTGTCATATTCCGTATGGTTCTCCGACAGGATATGATTGAGAATTCATGCCCACTGGTTCCCTGGGAGTGTATGAATAATTTTATGATTTCTAAAAACATTAAAACCCGGCTTTCTTCGAAATAATAAATTTTTATAATGAAATACTATAGGAATTACAATTAAACATCCAATGTTGAAACTGAATAAAAATTAAAATTTAAGTTAACACATGATTAATAAGGTATCAATTTTCGGGCATTATGAAAGGGTCGATCCTTACTTATGATTGTAACTGACTCCTGAATCATTTTATATGATCTCTGGTATGGTGGTAGGCCTTGGAATTAGTATTTTAGGGTTTTGTAACCCTCAAAATACACACTGAGATAGGTGACCAATCTCACTTAGCCTAAATAAATTGGTGGCGACTCTAAATAAATAGTTATTTCATGATGACATTTAGGATTAAATTGAATGAGTGATTTATTTTGATCACCCAATCCCCAAAATAAGAAAATGATGATAATGGAATGGCCTATAGAAATAATAGAATATAAGATAAACTTAAACAAATATAGGAGCGAATGCCATTTCAAGTCGGGCTAGTCAAGATTCATATCCGGGCCACGTTGCGACAGCATGTAACAAAATTACTGCCATTTCAAGCGTCGTATAGAATGAATCTCGGATAAAAAAGAAGAATTCAAGGTAAAATAATTAGCTTTTAACCTTATACTTGTGAAATTTTGAAATTTGTTTTTGTAGATGTTATCACGGTTAAATTTTTCATTTCTAGGAATTTTTTAAGAATTTTCGCTAAATTTGGGAAGTTAACTATCGCATATTTTCATCACTATAATTATGGTATTTACATCGATATGCACTCTAAAAAATAAAAAATATTCAAGGAACAATTCATTTGGCATTTATGCCATAAGGTGTCAAGTTGTTTATTTTAGTATTCTAATTTGAATTTTTATAGCACTGCGAATATCATGCTTGTGAAATTTTTTCCAGTAAAATTATTTTGGATTTTGGATTTTCATCTTTACCATTTGTTTACTTAATATTTTGAATAATATGTTGTATTTGATTTATTTTATAAAGTTTCAACATATTTTTAAAAAATTTTTGAGGTTATAGAATCCGAACTTTCCTTTATTTGTAAAATTTTTTATGAAAGTTTCTCGAGTTTTAAATTTTAAAATTCTTTAAATATTCGAATTTAATTACCATTAAATCATTGTTTTCAAAATTCCATCTATTTTATACCTTTTGCATTTTCTTTTAGATTTTTCTTATTTCCAAAATATGGACTATCTACTCCGCAAATTTTTTCGAGAAGATATTTCTAAGTCTATAATTTTCAAATTTCTTCAAATATTATTGTTTAAATCATAGTCAATTAGTTTGGAAAAATTCATTTTATTTTATGTGTTTCGCATTTTCTTTAAGAATTTTCTTGTTTTCAAAATATGAAGTTTTTTACTCTGTAAATTTTTTTTAGAAGACTTTTCTAAGTTTGTAATTTTCAAATTTTATCAAATATTATTGTTTAAACCATATTAAATCAATTTTTAAAAATTCATTTTATTTTGTGTGTTTTGCATTTTCTTTTAAAATTTTCTTATTTTCAAAATACAGAGTTTTTTACTCCGTAAATTTTTTTAGGGAAGATTTTTTCAAGTTTATAATTTTCAAAATTCTTCAAATATTATTGTTTAAATCATATTAAATCATTTTTGAAAATTTTATTTTATTTTATGAGTTTTGTATGTTTTTATAATTTTTTCATTTTCGAAATATGGAGTCTTCTACTCCGTAAATTCTATTGGTAGAATTTTTCTGAGTTCATAATTTTTAAAATTCTTTAAATATTATTGTTTAATTCATATTAATTCAGTTTATGCAAATTCAATTTATTTTATGAATTTTGTATTTTTTTTACATAAAACAATTTTCTCTATAAGGGTTATTCTTATAAAATTTTACGAGCTTGTTATTTTTATTTTTTTTTTGTAAATTAAAAAATTTTTTATTATTAGATTAAATTAAACTACTCATAAGAAATTTTATTGCAAACACATAATTTTTAGTTTTTAATTTTACAATTTAATTCTTCTATTTAATTTTCACGGTATAATTTTACAGATTATACAAATATCTTCCAAAATTCTCTAGACTTTGATGATGTCATACATGACATCATTCACTAAAAGACAAAAATCATTAATTTAAGTCAAATTCAAATTAATAAAAATAAAAAAATCTAAAATAAAGAAAAATAAAATAAATAAATAAATAAATAAAATTTGTAGAATTTGGTGGAAGCCTCCACCACCTTGCCATCCATCATCTCCTATAAATAGGAGTTTGATTCTTTCATTTCAAGCTTTGGCTATGAGAAGAAAAAATTAAAAAAAAAAACACAAAAATCATGATTTTTTAAGCTTTTGCATGGTAAATTTCTTGCAAAATTCTTAATATTTGTTCATTTCTTGTTTGATTCATCTTCTAGTGAGCCAAATAAATACTTGTGCTCATGAAGTTTTGTTCATATTGAAAGGCCAAGTATGATGGCTATAGTTAAAGTTTTTTATTTTTGTTGTTTTAGTTAATTTTTGTTAGAAATAGTTTGATTTCTTTGAGATTATTAGTGTTTGTTGATGTATATGTTGTTACTTTAATGAATACATGTTTATATAATTTTCATTTATATTTTCATGTCGATTTATACCGATTTACTCATTTTTTATGTTTTTATGTTTATTCATGCTTAATAAAAATTCTAACATGTATATATGTTAACATTTATGAAAATATATGATGAAAAAAATATTTTTCTTCCTGAAACATCATGCTGCAAGAGTCATTTAGGTCTGATTTTGTAATGTTCTAATTTTATTTAGCTTTTTTTGTAAACATAAAAATATTAGGGACTAAAATGCAAAACTTGAAAAAATTTCTTTATGGCTATCTATGCTTGGTCGATTGCTAGGGAATTTTGTGAAAGTGATTTTATGTTTAGTTTAACATGTTTGAACATGTTTTATGCAGTTTCAATTATTTTGGGGTCATTTTGTAAATACAAAAAATATAAGGGCTAAAATACAAAAAAATTAAAAAAAATTTTGGCCATTTAAGCTTGACTGAACTTTATAGACAGCCCTAGAAGCATTTGTATGCTTAGTTTAGCATATTTGAACGTGTTTTATGTATTTTATATCATTATGGGGGTCATTTTGCAATTTTATAAAAGTTTAGGGACTTAATTGCAAAATATGTAAAAAATGTGTTTTATGGCTAAAAGTGCTTGACCAAATTTTCATATGTATTTTTGCAATGATTATTATGTTGATTCTAACATGGTTGATAATTTTTTTGATATTTTGTGGTATTTTTCTTACTTAGGGACTCAAATATAAATTTTGAAAAGTTAAGGGACTAAATAGCAGATGTTAGTATTTAAGGGTAAAATGGTTATTTTGTCACTTTTAAAAAATTTCTATTATTCCTATGGTCTTCCATAGGAGTATAGAAATTTTTAAAACTATTCATATTCCCTTTGTCTTTCATAGGTATGAAATGAAATTTTAAAAAATTTAGGGTTTAATTGTAATTTTTGCATTTTAAGCTAAATTTTGAACTTTAATTTCTTTATTTAGGATAAATTCATCATTTCACTATTATTCTAGTGTCCATTAGGGTACTGGGATGCTTTTACATTATAGGTATGGTCTAGGGGTATTTTTTTAATTTTCCTCATCAAGATGTTTTTATGCCAATGGTGACTATTTAGGGTTGGTTTAGCCTTCTAAGGTCATTTTCGTGTCTTTAAGGATCACCAAGATACTTTTATGTTGAAGGTATACCCTAGGGGCACTTTGATAAATTTTTCATTAGGATGTTTTTCTACCAAAGGTGAATATTTAGGATTGGTTTAGCCTTTTAAGGTCATTTTAGTTCCTATTAAGATAACCAGGACACTTTTATGTCAAAGGTATACCCTAAAGGCATTTTAGTAATTTTTTATAAAATTGAGTCCTAGATAATAACAGGATGTTTTGATACCGAAGGTGTATATTTAGGATAAATTCATAATTTCTTATCACTTTAGCGCCCTTTAGGATAATCAGGATACTTTTATGTCGAAGGTATAACATAAGAGTATTTTGGTAATTTTTTCTCGAGCCGAGTCTCATGTATTCACTAGGATGCTTCTAGGCCAAAAGTGCATATTTAGGCTAGGCTCACACTTTTAGTGTTATTTTTTAATCTTAGGGGTTACCAGAATACTTTTATGTTGAAGGTATACCCGAAGGGCCTTTTACTAATTTTACATTAGAACCAAGTGCTATATGTTTACAGGGATAGTTTCATGTCGAAAGTAAACATTAAGAATAGGTTCCTCATATTGGACCAATTTTAAAATTAGATATATTATTGTTAAAATTAAGGCAATGTCTTTGATGTTAATATAGTATGCAAAATTCTTACTAGAATATGCGAGAAGTTTTACGGATTATTAAAATAACGAGACATTATTTCCAAATGAAAGTCAAAATTTTTCAATTTTTGTAAAAAGAAAACCTTTCATATTCCACAGTTCTCTAGCGAGGTACAAAAGAAAATAATAAAAACTTTAATGTCCTCTTAGTCTTCCATGAGGGTGCAAAAAATATTTTGATTTTCAAAAATAATAAAACCCAACTTTCTCGAAATAATAAATTTGTTTAATAAAATATTATGGGAATTATAATTAAATATCAAATAAATTGAATAAAAATCAAATTTATGTTAACATGGAATTAATAAGGTACTGATTGCCAAGCATCACGAGAAGGTTGATCCTTACTTATGATTGTAATCGACTCTCAAACCTTTTTAAGTGACTTTGGTATAAGCACAGACCTGGAGTTTGTTTTTATGGGTTTCATAATCCTTAAAATATAAATTCTGACAAGTGTCCAATCTCATCTAGCCAAAATAAGATTGGTGGCGACTCCAAAAAATGGTTATTCATAACGACTATTTAGAGAAGTTGAGTGAGTGATTCATCTCAAGAACTCAATCCCCAAACATGAAAAATAAATAATGATCATAATATGGGCCCCAAATAAAAAATAATAATGATACATAAATGTATTTAGGACTAATGGGTACACTCACCATTTTAAGTCAGGCTAGTAAGGATTCGTATCCAGGCCAGTCAGGATTTTTATCCAGGCCATGTTGCAATATAGGGCAATCTGAAAAATCTTCTTATGAGTTGGCCAACACCAAAAAGGGTAATTGCTTGAGAAAGGTTTTCGAGGACACTCAATGGAAGACCTATGTTATCAGCATCAGGGGTTAAGCAACCAGGAAAACCCCTCTAAACATTCTGTATCTTAAAAATCTTCTGTGATCCCATACTTTGTCAAAACTTGTACCTTCTTTCTTTTGAATTAAATATAATCACTTGATTTCTTATAAAATTTTTTTGTAACTCTTACATCCTATGTTGCATCATGTTTATCCTTTAACTGATAATGCTTCATAAATGAATAGGACTGATAATAGGATTTCCTTGCATTACTTAAAAAAATAAAGCTTTACGTGAATTTTGTTTCATGTCTAAAGATAAAGAATGAATCCTTAGGGCCATAGTTGATCTCACCTTTAGACCTTATATCCCGAAAATGTGCTCAAAACCTCCTTTTAGTAAGCCCCAGTCTAAAGATAAAGGACCAAAATTCTTTTTAGATTGTAATCCTAACAATCGAAATTCACAGCAGCCCACTCAAACTGTCAAAGACATTCTCTGAATCATAATTAGCAAAGAGAAACCCTCCACACTTGCTAGCAAACTTAATACAACAAAAATGTCCCTAAAAAATAAGCTATCTATGCTTAGTTCCATCCTTTGACAATCATGGATCATGTGTACCTTTTAATAAATGACCTTAGCATTCAAAACCTCTAGAAATCTGGAGCGAGATTGACAAACCTAAGGCAAGAAGCCACCCTATCAAACTCATGGAAGATTGAAAGACCAAAAAGGCAAAGAAAAAAAACTAATTACCAGGTTAGATGTTAAAATTATCACTTTTGGATTACCTAAGCATGCATTTTATTTCTCAAATAAAAGAGCAAGACATTTTTTCTTTTTAGTCCTTAAAGAGTAGGACATCATTTCCTTTGTCCTCAAAGAGCAAGATGCCTTCTTTTATTTAGTCCTCAAATAGCAAGGCACTTACCTACCTTAGTCTTCAAAGAGCAAGGTGTTGACCTACCTAGTCCTTAAAGAGCAAGGCACTTACCTACCTCAGTCCTTAAAGAATAGGACGCTTACCTACCTTAGTCTTTAAATAATAGGGCACTTGCCTACCTTAGTCCTCAAAGAACAGGATGCTTACCTACCTCAATCCTCAGAAAGTAGGATGGTTACCTACCTCAATCCATAATAAGTTGGATGCCTATCGAGTTTGTGCTCAAAGTGTAGGACATTTATTTACCTTAGTCCACAAAAAGCTAGACACCTATCAAGTCAAAGCTCACACTAGCTAGTGGCGCTTGTTTAGAAGGTTAAAACCAGGAATGGTAAACCTAGTAAAGAGGCTAAACCTTATAAAACTCTTTGAAATTCTCTTATCAGTTGGGACCATTGTTACTATACTTGGGCTAGCTCAACATAATACTAACTAGATCTCTATAGCTTTGTAGGCACATGAATCATCATCCTACTTAAACAAAATGGTGTTTGTTTTCTTTATCTATTCTTGATGCTCAGCAATGGCCAAATAGGGGCATCTATAGACATATCATTTTGTTCGAGCCAATTTTTGGCATCTCGAGGCAAATCTAAATTGATAGAATCAAATAAAAATAAAAATAGGGATGACTGTTAGGCACCGTGTCACCAAGCACTATTAGACGACATGGCACCAGGTGAAAATTTTTTTTGAGAAGGCCTAAATATCTTTGGGTCGTATTAAAGAAAAATGTAAAAGTAAGGCATCAAAGGTCATTATTCAAGGTGTCACCAAAGTCATTTAGATAAGCATAGGTCAAATTCCCACTGTTTGTGACTAAAGTGAGGTATTCAAAGGGCCTAAGGTATGTGCAAGTCAAATTGGTGCATAAGTATTGATGTGAAGCTTTCCTCGCCAAAAATTCAAAATTTCATTATGGTATCAATATAAGAGGGTTTGGTATTGATTCATAAGGTGTGGTATCGACACTTAGCTTGTTTATATCAGTACAAGCCTTGGCAATAGCTAAAGTTATAATTTTTGGCAAAACGTATCGATACACAAGCGAGAGTACCGATACAAATCCATAAAGTATCGATGCAAGGCTCGTAGTCTTGAAACTAGAAATAATATTTTGCTATTGGTATCCATACAAACTTCATTATATCTAATTCAGAAATGTTTCTTACACCATAATTCATCCCAAGCTTCAGCTATCAGCTTGTGATTGGACTTAAACAAAATCTTAAAGCTCAAATAGCCAATGAAAATGGTCATTTTTATGAAATATATGGTTGTAAGAGGACATGCGGGCATATCATCAATTGCAAGTTGTTACAGCCTTTCTGCCCAATTACTCTGAATGGCAGAACCAATGGGAAGAAGGCCAACTGAGCATAATAGCTGGAGATGTCCCTTAGTACATGAACGAAAGATAAAAAATAACCTTGCTTTATCTCCTAAAGCATTGGTTGACCTTTGGATTTAAGAAGAAAAAAGTTGGCTTAGTAGAGGGGGACTCTCCAACAATCTCAACAAAACTCCAACAACCTTCAGCCCCAAAAACACTCTAAAAAAAACACTATTCCATTGCCATTCACCCTTAACCTTCTTTTATTTCGTAATTCGTCTAAACCATTACCAAAAAACCTCTAAAAACTTAACCTTTCATACACTTTTAGCCTTAAAATGCCTTACCATCAATAGTATTACTAGAAAGCTTTTTCTTTTCATCATTTTCTTGCTAAACAATAGCAAAGAGATAGAAGAAACTGAGCTTAAAGTTACTTCTTCAAGTATAGGGGAAAGTTTAAGTTTTTTGTTATATTTTCTCTACCTTGTTCTATATACTTTCTGTTTTTATCATCTACATCATTTTAGTGAGACCTTCTTGATGCCATGAGCACCCTAGGTCTCTCATGCATTAATGTTGCCTTGGTTGTGGTAGTCTTAGGATCTTGATGTTCTTTTGAAGCCTTGATGTTGCTTAGTAGGCCAAACTTTTTCTATTTCATTCTGTCATCAAAGCAATCCCCTATTCATGCATTTTCTATCACATTTCACCTATTTTCACACGCTTGAATGTTTTTCCTAACTTGCATTATGTTCATACATTTTCTTGCATTTTAAGGAGTCTCATAGCATAAAAATGCTATCTTAAAAATTCCAGCATGCTTTTCTTTGCTTAAATATGTTCATGTCATCTTTCATAACTTGATTTTTGATACTCTTCATATAGTTATCAATTCCATGCACTTAGTTGTCACCTTCTTGCATTTTTTATCATCTTTTCCATGTCAAAATGTCATTTTTTTGTGTTGCATGTATTATCTCTGCCAAGATGCTTGCTTATTTGTTAAAAATCTGATCGTTAAAAAATCACCAAGTTAAGTTCATGCCACCTCCAATAGATGGAGAATAGCATGAATTTAATTTTTCATAAAATTGGTTTTCCAATCTTAGGGACAAATTAAACATTTCAAGTCTGGATTCATGCTATTTTTCAAACAAAAATGCCTATTTTAGTTGATAACAAATATATTAAGCCTTGATCTTGATTGTGGCATGGTCAACAGGTTGGTTCATTATCCCAAACTACTTTGGAATTGTGAAATGAACTTGTGATGCCTATGTCATTCTTTCTCCTGTGTTGTGGACATTCGAACGTCCATAACTTAAATTTGACCCCCATTGAATAGTCCCCTATTTTTGCTTTGGTAGCACTGTAGTCCAAATTTGAAAACTTATTTTTGAACCATAAATAATTTTTCTTGAATGTTTTGATATTTTTCCCTTAAAGGGCATCAAAATACCTTTCCAAAAGGTGTCTCATTGGCCCTCAAGTCATCCCAAGTGAGGAAGTTATGATTTTTTAAACCTTTGTTATCTGTAACCCCTAGAATCAATGTGCCATATTTTGTTTGGGCCATTTCAGGCCATCAAATGATTTTTCTAAATTATTTAAATATTGTTCCCAGAAAGTTTACAAAATTCCCTTTTGGGAAGGTATTGTTTAAGATTTAACAAATCTAGATGAGCTCAAAATGATTTTTCAAAGTCCATCATGCCTTTTTCCTTGTACATTCTGCTAGAACTAAAGTAGACCTAACTCTTAATTCCACTTTAAAGGTGATTTTCTAGGTTTTTAAAATATTTTTATATCAATTCTCTTTGAGTTACCATTCCAATGATATCCCATTTACCCCTTGAAGCCTTAAGAAATTTAGGAAAAGAGATGACACGATGATGTCCCTTGTTTTTAACCTAATTTTCGAAATGCCTTTATAGAGATGCTCGAATGTCTCGAAATGCATCTGATTCCTAGTATACAAACCCTTTAGGCTTGGATCAAGGCTTAAAACAAGAATATATTTTATAAAAATCTTTGGTTTCCTATCCTCAAAACCTTTTTTTTCAAGAAAAACCTTTTCTTTTAAAACATCAAGAATTTTCATCTTTGGGGATACTCTAACCCCACTATTTCGAGGAGATACTCCAACCCTCTTTTTCCACTAAAAAACTTGAATGATCTCTCTCTTATTTATTTGAAATTCCTAATTTCCTTAAATCATCAAAGATTTTCATTCTTGGGGATGCTCTAACCTCATTACTCTAAGGGGATACTCTAACCCCATTTTCTATCAAAAACTCAAATTTTCTCTCTTAGATATATTCAAGATACCTAGTTATTTTCTTAAAAAATCAAAATCTTTATCTTTGGGCAATACTCTAACCCCACTTTTCTAAGGGGATACTCTAACCCTGCTTTTACCTTAAAAATCCAAAAATTCACTTTTTTGGATATTCCAGATAGTTTTATTTAAAATCCTTTTTCATCCCTCAAGTTACCACCAAATCCAAACCCCTTTTAATATTATCATTCCAATTATTCTTCAAGCATTGAAGACAATTATGAGATACATTCTGATCATCCCTTTTTTTTACATTTTTTTTGTTTTTGATTGTTTGTTTGTAAAATTAATTATATTTTTTCACTTTACTAACATGTTTCCTTTTGTAGTGATTATTGTGCATTCATATTTAAAATTTGTTTTCAAAAATCCTACAAGCTTCGATGTCGATGCCTCTCCAATACCTAGTACAGAATATCTAAAATTTCAAAATTTAATCCAAAAATTGTTTTCATGAAAAAATCCTTATACTCTTCATACCTCCGCGGCACATAGGTGATATAAATTTTCCTTTGAAACTTGAATTTACATTTTCCATAAAACTTCATGCATAGAAGGGGACTATATCTAAATAATGACCAAATGGAACCGATTAAGCTGAACCAAAGTGAGATATAGTTAGCGGGTAGTGATTTTAGGCATCGTGGGGTGTTAATCCTTCCCCATGCATAACTAACTGCCAAACCCACCTAATAAATCTATGGACCTTGTAGACTTGGAAATCAATGTTTCAAGTTTTGTAACTCAGGATATTGTCTTCAAAAAGCATTCGATCATGCTTAGCCCAAAATGGTTAGTGGTGACTCCAAATTTATGGTTACTTCATAGTAACTTTCCAAGACTAGTTAGATAAGTAATTCATCTGACAGTCTCTTCCCCATTCACATTATCATGCCTAATCCAAATCCCAACTAAGGGAAAACTCGAAAGCTCAACCACACCACCATATATCTGTTAAGTCATGTGCACCCACTTTGGTTTGTCTGGAGAGAAGAAGAAAAAAAAGGTATGTGGTGATAGCAGTTGTTGCTGAAGTTATTCGAGCTCTCAGCTTTTGTAAGAAAATAAGGACAGATCACTCCATCAGATGCATGCCATTTCTCTATATTTTTCTAACTAGTTTTGCCTTAAAGTGAATATAATGTCATACAATTTCTTGCTTAACTTTAGCCTTATCTCTAATATCCTTGAGAAGGAATAACCTTAAGACAAATCTAAAGAGCAATGGGTCTAGAAATTTTAAAATCTTAGAAGGAAAGAGGTGACATGAAAGGCCCCTTGATTTTCTTTTAGTGTCAACAATTCATTCCTTCGTTTAAGAACTTGAGCAGTGGGATTTTGATTATGGCAAGCCTGATTATAACTTGAAAGTTTAGCTAGCCTTCCATGCTTGGAGACAAACCTATTTTATGCAGAGGATTGGAAAGGAAGTAGTATAACTCCAGGATGTGACTAATGGAGAATTCATTATATCAATGACGTTATACCCTTATTTAATGTTGGAATATCACAAGTATCAGTTGATGAATTTCCCTCTGAGATCAAATTGCTCAAGCGTGAGTTCAAACATGACAAGGCAACCTTCATCAAAGAAACCATTCATTTAAAAGAAGAAAAGAGTTAATTAGAAATGGACCTCTATGTTCAGGATGGTGAAATAAACTAGATTGTTAAAGAAAAACACCGTTTTAAGGAGGATCTTGAGAGTTTGACAAAATACGATGTGGCAATTAGTAAAGCAAGCAAGTCTCGGTGCCTTGGTAAGTCATTAGCAAAGTGGAAGGTAGAAATTACTACTCTAAAAAAAGAGCTACATTGGTGGAAAAAAAAAGCCAAGGTCAATAAGAAGAAGCTTGTTAGAACCTGTGCCTTCATATCAATTTTCAAATGAAGAATGGACATCTAGAAGCTTGAATCTAGGATCTAAAAGCAAATTAGGTCGAGAATGAGACTTTAACACTCAGAATTCAAGATTTAAAGCATTCCCTACAAGCTCACCAAGGCCAAGTTGATGAATAAGTATCTGAATTACGGGAGCAAAAATGGCTATTAATGCTTGATCAAGTATGCTAGAATTATCAGGACCTCTACTGCCATCTCATAAGCAAATTCAGATGGCCTAGTTAGAGGTTAAGGACATGATGGATGTGGCCCAATTATTAATATGTGATATCTTACCCATCAAAGACCATGAAAAGAAACTATTGCATTTCTTGGAACATGTGTTCAAGCAATGTAACATGTCGGTGTTTCCAAATGTACTAATATGTAATCAGGATATTTTGTTGCTTTAATGAAAGACGTTACTAGTGAAGCTATCCCTTAATTTATTTGTCCCTCTTGCATTTGCATAAATAATTTAATTCTTTTATTGCTTTATTCATTTATGTCATTTATTCTCATGACTGCATACTCACCGTCATCTTATCAAACATGCTCATGACAAATCACAAATGTCTAATCCGATAAGAATCTAAGATGGAAGTGCTCTAAAACACAAAACCTATTGTTTATCATTAGTATAATACTCGTAATCGCTAGAAAGCCATGGAAGTAATCACCAAGCCTGCACCAAATGACTTAAGGTCATGTATAGGGAGTCTCAAGAGTAATGACTACATAAGAATAAGGAACTCCAAGCTCATATTGTGAAATTAACTAAGCAATTATCTGAGGTTTTGAAGGACAAAAGGCAAACGAGCACCATCAATGTAGGAAAAGAACTAGTCAATCCTATGAGTAACTTGAATAGTGGTACTCACTAGTGCTCGAGGAAGGCATCACATGATCAAATTCTTTCAGCAACAATGATCTCATTAACTCAACAATTCAATTACATTAATTAGTAACGATATCATATCTAGTTTAAAGATTTTTGAGTACAGGCTCTTCACTAGCAAGACCTATAGTTTTAGATCTTGAGAGTAAGCAGAGCAAATAAGTCATAAAAAAAAAGTAAAGATTTAGGCAAGTAGCAACCATTAGAAAATTGCTTTTGGGCTATCAAAGAAAATGTCAAATTTAGGGTAGTAGACACCAAATCTTTGGAACTAGTTTTCTATCTCCTTATCCTACTTAAATTCAAAGTGTCAAATTTTGAAAAGTACAATGGGACTACAAACCACATTACCCACCTTTGCATATATGGCGGCAAGATAGCTAGATACGAGGAGAACAAAAAGCTTCTAATTCACTACTTCTAGGATAGCCTGACTAGGGTGGCCATTTGTTGGTATATAGGGCTTTCCTTGGTTGGTATAAGCACATCTCCCTTATAAATATGGAAAGGAAAGCCTCCAAGAGCTTCAGGTAGTATGCTCAAAGGTAAAGAGAAGAAGCAACTCAAGTTTACCCTTTTTTGATTAAGAAAAAAATGGCGGTCATGTTTATTAGTAGCCTACAAGCTCCTTACATGACTTGTTGGTAAAAAATACCATGAAGAATTTTGCTGACATAGTTGTATCAAGCGCAATGATTGATAATGCAATCAAAAGTGGCAAGATGTCCATTGGAGAATCATCTAGGTAAAGCAAAAAAGTTAATGGCCAAGGGTAAAGAGAAAGAGGTGAATGTTGTTAGCAAAAGTCATGCTAAGTTCACTCAGAATCCCTCCCGACATCCTAATAGGCTAGTTGGACACTACCAACAACTATGCATATTTTAATGATGATGAAATCCTTCATAGGGGAAGAGAAAAACTATAAAGCCTTTCACATCATCACATACTACAAAGGTAGCATATTGCTTAAGGTGCTCATTGATAATGGGTCAAAGCTAAATGTAATGCCCATATCATGCTTGAACAAGCTCGCCATTAACATGTCTCATATCTAGAAGAGTCACATGGTTATATGAGCATTTTATAGAACTTGTAAGAATGTCATGGGAAACATCACTATCCATTCCAAATCAACCCATGCACTTATGAAGTAGACTTCCATGTGATAGACATTGATCTATCGTATGATAGCCCATTGGGAAGGCCTTGGGTTCACTTTGTGGGGGTAGTACCATCATCACTACATCAAAAATTGAAATTCATTATTGAAAACAAAGTTGGAAGCGTCGAAGAGAGGAAGATATTATTGCTACTACCTCAACTGATGCCCTGTATATCAAACCCCACAAAGATGTTCTAAAATCTTTATTTTAGTCCTGTGAGTTTTTCAATGCCATTTATGTCAAGGAAAGGTTGCCAACGGTTGAGCCTTTCTTATTGAAGAGCACTCATATAGGTCTAAAGTTAACCATCGATAAGGGTGCCTAGGCTAGAAAGGGACTTGAAAAACATCTCAAGGAATTGCCAAAGTCTTGAAAGTTATCAACTAGATTGACAAAAGAGGATTAGGGTTCAAGCCTAATGTAGAATAAAAAAGAAAATAAGCTCAGAACAATCATGAGAAAATGATAGACTAACTATTGGCACAAGACTTTAGGTAGGAATGCTCTGGGAAAGTTTTTGTTTAAGAAGATGTCTAAATATCAGCTCTGATGATGTTGCACTTATATTAAACAAGGCATTTAAGGATTTTTCCATCAATGTGATTGATAAGCTAAAAACATCAACAACAGATTGAAAGATCAGCCTGTGCTTTCTAGGATTTGTTCTAAGTGTTTAGACTGAAATCGAGATTCTTATACTATTCAAGTCTATTTCAAAGTAATGTTATGAACTAAACCTACATGCTTCTACCTAAGAGCGTTATAGGATCCTTTGTATGAGCATCTTTTTATCAAGTATTATCAATGAAAATGACTAAGCATTATGTATTTTATCTTTTGTGTCCTTTTTCATAATTTTTTCCAACTCTTTAACTTTCTACTACATATTTTTTGCCTATATTGTTCTTT
The DNA here is from genome assembly GCA_038381775.1 of Adansonia rubrostipa. Lineage (NCBI taxonomy): Eukaryota > Viridiplantae > Streptophyta > Magnoliopsida > Malvales > Malvaceae > Adansonia > Adansonia rubrostipa. The sequence goes on from JBBYHM010000007.1 coordinate 1,061,058, forward strand.
TTCCATATTTTTAGGTACTCAGATGAAACTGACATGAATATTCATATTGATGTTTTGGATACCAATTTTACGCAACCAATCTGCATAGTCGAAGTCAAGCTTGAAGAGGATTCTAAAGAGACTCCCGTACCCCCAAACCTATAAAAATTAATTAAATAAGAAGAAAAAAATATATTACCTAATGAAGAACCCATTGAAACTGTAAACCTAGGAACATAAGAGAATTAAAAAGAAATCAAGGTTGGAACCTCCATAAACCCATCAACTCAAATCGAACTAATAAACCACATCCAAGAAAATGAGGATGTTTTCGCCTGATCTTACCAAGATATGCCCAGATTACACACCAACATTATGGTCCATAAACTTTTCTTCAGACCTGAGTACAAACCCATACAACAAAACCATAAAAAGATGAAATCGAAGAAGCTTCTAAAGATAAAAAAGATGTAAAGAAGCAATTTAAAGTAGGATTTGTTGAAGTAGCTAAATATCTTGAATGGTAGTCAATATAGTCCTAATCCCTAGAAAGGATGGCAAGGTGCAAATGTGTATAGACTATACAGACCCAAAACAAGTTAGCCTAAGATTATTTCTTTTTCCCTTACATCAATAACCTAGTAGACAACACTACAAAACATACATTGTTTTTCGTCATGGATGAATTTTCAGGTTATAATAAAATTAAAATGGTAGCTGAAGATATGGAGAAGAGCACTTCATAACCATGTAGGGCACTTTTTGCTACAAAGTAATGCTTTTTGGGCTCGATAACACTAGGGTGACCTATAAAAATACAATGGTATCCTTATTCCATGATCTCATGCATAAAGAAATAAGGGTCCATATGGACGATATGAGTGCCAAATTGCCAAATGATAGTGAACATGTTGCTAACTTGCAAAAACTCTTTAACCAGCTTTACAAATATGAACTCAAGCTAAATCCCACTAAGTGCACATTCAGTGTCACATCTGGCAAGCTATTAAGCTTCATTGTGAGCGAAAAAGGAATAAAAGTCGATTTTGAGAAAGTTGAGGCCATTCAAAGCTTGCCACTACCTTAAACTAAAAAAGAAGTGAGGAGTTTCTTGGCAAGGTTAAACTACAAAGCTTGATGTATATCTTAACTGATTAATAAATGCGATTTGATCTTTCAACTACTCTAAAAATAGAACCTTGAAGAGTAGAATGAAAAATGCTAAGAAGCTATTGATAAAGTCAAACACTACCTTTCAAACTTGCCAGTATTTATCCCATTAATGTTTAGTCAACCTTTAATCCTGCATCTATCAATTTTTAATAAGTCTATGGGCTGTGTATTAGGTCAACATGATGAGTCAGGTAAAAAGGAACAAGTTATCTACTATTTGAGGTAGAAGTTCATAGAGTGTGAAAATAACTATTCAGTAGTAGAGAAGTTATGTTGTATTCTGCTATTAAGGATTAGCCATGTGGTATGGTATAGTATGTATTGCCTTAAGCCCATCAAGTATTTATGTAAGGTCTCTGCCTTGTCAAAACAATTAGCTATGTGGCAAATCTTGCTCTCTAAGTATGACATCATGTACGTGAACCAAAAAACCATCAAGGGCAGCGCAATAGCAGATTCTTGGCAAACCAAGTTAGACTTTGAGTTTCCTAATGAAGACTTAAAGTGCATATCCAAGGTAAGAGATACTTTCAATAGTAGTTTATCTTAAAGAATATTTTTTGATAGAGCTTTAAATGCATTAGGGTATAGAATGGAGGCAATTCTTATCTCCTCTGATGGAAGATACTATCCTTTCACCATAAGATTAAACTTTGATTGTACCAACAATATAGCTAAATATGCAGCCAACATTGTGGGACTTCAAGCCACCATTGACAGAGGTATTAGGACTCTAAAGTATTTAGAGATTTAGTCTTAGCCATCTACTAATTGAAAAGAGAATGGCAAACTTGATATGTTAAACTGATTCATTACAGGAAGCTGATATCAGAACTTAAAAAAGAATTTGATGATAACAGCTTTTAGCACTTACTTTGAGAAAGCTTACCAAATAGCCGGCAGCTTAGCCATTTTGTCATCAATGTTCAAAGTTAATGGAGAATCAAATGTTGCTCCCACTCAGATGAACATTTATACAACTCTAGACATTACTGAAATGTCAAAGAAGAGAAGGATGGTTTGCCTTGGTATCATGACATCTTTCAGTACGTTAGAGATCAATAATACCCTAAATATGCTATCAAAACTGATAAGAAAATCGTCTAAAGAATAATTGTAAGCTTATTTTGGGTGGTGGAATTTTATACAAGAAAAGCTAGGATCAAGTACTAATCTAGTGCATGGATGCCTCTAAAGCCAAAAGAATTCCTAAAAAAGTCGATGAAGGAATTTACGGTACACATGCCAATGGACAACAAATGGCTATTACTAGTTAATTCTTGAGAATGATTGCATTAAACATGCCTAGAAGGGCCATAAATGCCAAATCTATTCGGAAAAAATCCATGTCCTGCCAGTACTTCTACATGTTATGATAGCCCTATGACCTTTTTTTATATGGGGCATGGACATGATCAGACCGATCACCTTTAAGGCTTTTAACAAGTACCACTTTATTTTGGTCGGTATTGATTATTTCACTAAGTGGTTAGAAGCGGCTTCTTATGCCATCAACACCAAATCCGTTGTGTGCAAATTTGTGAAATGGGACATCATCTGGAGATATAGGCTTCCAAAATAAATCATCATAGATAATGTGCGTAACTTAAAAAACAAGATGATGGAAGCAGTCTGTTCCTAATTTTAATTCAACATCATAACTTAGTGCCCTACTATCCAAAAATGAATGAAGCAATCAAAACAGCCAACAAGAATATTAAGAAAATAGTCAAAATGGCTAAAACATATAAAGATTAGCACGAAAGGTCGCTTTTTGCACTGCACACCTATTGCACAACGATTCAAACTTCTACAGGTACTATCTCTTTTTTTTCTAGTTTACGACATAAAGCCTATTCTACTTGTCAAGATTGAAATCCCTTCACTTAAAGTCTTGATGGCATCATAACTTAAAGAAGTTGAATTAGTTAAAAACTGATATGAACAACTTAATCTCATTAAGGGGAAAAGAATGAAAGCCATCTATCATAGGCAGATGTATAAAAAGTGCATGATATGAGCCCATAACAAAAAGGTCCATCTTTGTTAGTTTCGCGAAGGTGACCTAGTACTAAAGCAAATCCTCTCGATTCATAAAAAAGCTGAAGGAAAATAAACTCCAAATTGGGAAGGGCCATACATGGTAAGGTGCATATTTTCTGGAAGAGCCCTATTTTAACTAAAAATGGATGGTAATGATTTACCCAACCTTGTTAACTGTAACTTTGTCAAGAAATACTATGTCTAAAAGGATTCTAGGATAAAAACCAAGAAAGGCATACTATTTTTCTTCTTAAAGAAACAAAAAATAAAAAAAAAAAAGAGAGAATGTCAAGGAAAACAAACTTGTTTAGGTTAAAAACCCTAAAAATATGTGTAAGCAACCAAACTCTCCCTAAAATTTGAACCATTTGGGATCCACCCTTCTTTGACCAAAACACCAAATCATAACCTGACCCATCTATTCTACATTGATTTACTCTATCTAATCTCACTCTTGCCCACACTTGGAGAAAAAATAGTGTCTACCTAACCTTGTGGCAACAATCCCACCATAAGTTAATCCGAAAAACTCTTCATAAGTTAGCCAACATCAAAAAGACTAATTACTTGAGAAATGTCTCCAAAAACACTTAGTGGAAGATTCATGTCATCAATATCAAGGGCTAATCGACCAAAATAACCATTCTTAATTATTTTTTATCTGAAAATCATTCATGGTCTCAGAATTTATCATAAATTGTACCCTCTTTCTTTTGAATAAAATGCAATTACTTGAATTCTCGCAAAACCCTTTTGTAACTTCTCTATCCCATGTTGCATCATGTTTATCATTTAATTGATAATGCTTGACAAATGAACAAAACTAATAACAAGAGTTCCTTGCATTACTTTGAAAGATTGAAACTTTGCAAGAATTTTGTTTCATGTCTAAAGATCAAGAATGAACCTTGGAACCATAGTTAGTCATACCCTTAGACCTTTACAACTTGAAAAAATGCTCAAAACCTACTCTCCAAGAAACTTCAGCCCAAAGGTAAGGGCTAAAATGTCTTTTTTCACTTATCATCAAAACAACTAGGATTCAGCATAGTCCATTCAGATCACCAAAGACATCTTTGGAATAAGAATTGACAAGAGAAATCCTTCATACTTGCCAACAAACTCAATTCAACAAAAGGTCCCTAAACACGAGCCATTCAAGCTCAAAACCTTTCCTTCACAATCATGAGCCATGCATACCTTCTAAAAATAATGTTAACATTCAAAACCTTTGGAAATCTAGAACAATGTTGGTGAATCTCGGGGATAAGATATCACCCTACCAAACTCGTTAAAGAACAAATGACTAGAAATACTAAAACTAATCACCAGATTAGGCTTTTAAAATTATCACTTTTGCATCACTTAAACATGCATTCGCTTTCTCATGCATTATCCATACAATAATTAACATATTTCAAGTGCAAACTCTTACTCACAGAAGTTAAACTAGCAAAGAACCTCTGGTATAAATTCCTATCTTCGAAAAACCTTGGCATGCTCTAAATAAAAATCGCTGACCTTACAAGGTTGTAAATCAAAAAGCCATCCAGGAAAGGTACCTAAACTCATATCATTTAGTCCACAAAGAGATGGACACATTTTTTCCTTTAGTCTATAAAATGCTGAACAACTTTTTTCCTTTTAGTGCACAAAGAGTTGGATGCCTTTACTTTGTTTAGTCCACAAAGAGCTAGACACCGTTTTTCCTTGAGTCCAAAAAGTGTTGGATGCCTATTTTCCTTTTAGTCCATAAAAACCTAAACTTTTTTTTCCCTTCAGTCCATAAAAAGTTGGATGCCTTTTTCTCTTTTGCCCATAAAAATATTGGATGTTTTTTCCCTTTTAGTCCATAAAAAGCTAAACATCCTCTTTTCTTTCAATCCATAAAGAGCTAGATGTCTTTTTCTCTTTAGCCCACAATCATCTACAAAGAGTTGGATACCTTTTTTCCTTTAGTCCATATTCATCTACAAAGAGCTGGACGTTTTTTTCCCTTTTACTCCTCAAAGAGCTAGATGCCTTTTTTTCCTTTAAGTTTGTAAAAAGTTAGACACCTTTTTTTCCTTTAATCCATAAAGAGTTAGATGATAGTCAAGTCTGTCTGCAAAAAGTCAGATACCAATCAAGTCTGTCCACAAAAAGTTGGATGCCAGTTGAGTCATTTGCAAAGAGCTAGACATCAACTGAGTTTATTTGTAAAATGCTGGGCATCAATCAAGTTTGTCCACAAATAGCTAAGGATCAATCCAGTCTACCCATAAAGAGCTAGCACTAACCCAGTCCACCCACAAAAAGCTGGGCACCTATCGAGTTAAAATCCACATTAGTTGGTGCCTATCTAAAAAGGTTAAACCTTAAAAAAAGATCTAAAAGCCTTATATGGTGGTCAACATTACAAAAACCTATTCAGACTTTCATCGAAATTGCCGCCAATATGTTGTGCTCATCATAATAAAACATTAATTAATTTTTATTTTTGCAAGCATTTAGGAAACATCATCTTACCCCAAACAAAATGGTATCTATTTATTTTTGCCTTGTTTCTGATAATTAAAAATGGCCAAAGAAGAGCAATTGTAGACACTTTATTTTGTTTAGGCCATACTTTAAGGCATCAAAGGTCATTATTCTGAGCATCCTTAGAGTTATATGGATGAGCACAGGTCAGTTTTCCATTATTTTTAACCAAGGTGAGGTATTTAAAAAGCCTAAGATATGTGCAAGTCATATTAGTGTATAGGTATTGATGCCCAGCTTTTGCATCTCTAAAAATTTGAATTTTCACATGTTACAATGATATAAGAGGGTATGGTATCAATACTTAAGGTATGGTATCAATACTTAGCATGTTTGTGTCGATATAGGCATTAGCAATAGCTAAAATCATAATTTTTAGCCAAATGTGTCGATACACAAGCAAAAGTATTGATACAAGCCTTTATAGTATTGATATAGGTCTCTTAGTCTTGAGATTAGGAACATTTTTTATTCTTGGTATTAATATAAACTGCATTGTATCGAACTGGTAGGGAAAACTTCCCTTGTGTATTGATACAAAGATACACTAAGGCATTTTTACACCATTTGAACCATTTTTTAGCCTTTTCACTATTGACTCAAAAAATCTAACTTAAACATATTTTTTGCACGTAAAATCATTAAAATTCATGCTAGGCCTTAGCTTTGAACTTATGATTGGATTTGAATAAATTTTTAGACCCAAATAGGCATGACAAGGGACATTTTATGACATTACGCAAGTTGCTAAAGGGTAAGACTAATTTTTCTTATTGCTCAGCTATATAAAGTAGCCTTGATCCACTATTTTTGCTTATCAATAAGTTTGCATGGCAGACGAGCATAATACCTTGTCTTTGTATGAGGTACATGCACCAAAACCCTATAATACCTTTTTTTGTCTTCATATTCACATGGCTATATATGCCAACTTTGGCTCAACTGAGACATATACATAGATAACATAAACCTTTACGCACTACAAACACATACTCTTAGTACAAAACACTAACTTTGGCTAATACATTCTCTTAATATTCTTTAGCAATTAGAAAACTAAAAACCCTTCTCCATTCTCATAGCTCCTTAAAACCATCACTAAAAACCCTTCTAAAACCTGTCATTCCACTCATTATTCCTCTCAAAACTCTTTTCCATCAACATTATAACTAAAAAGCCCTTTTTTTCATCAGTTCCTTCCTAATCAGCATTTAAAAAAGGAAAAATGTGAATCTAAAGTTGCTATTTAAAGAAAAATGCTAAAACTTAAAGCTTTGGGTGTATTTTCTCCCTTTGCTATATTTATTTTCTTATTTTTCAACATTTACATCATTCTAATGACCTCTTTATGTCACCATGACCCTTCTAAGTTTCTTATGCATTATTGTAGCCTTGGTTAAGGTAGTCTTAAGATTTTGATGATTTTCTTAGTGCCTTGATATTTCTTGGATGGTCAAACATGCTGTGTTTCCATTTTACCATCAAAATAGTCATTGCTCATGCATTTTCTGTCATGTTTCATACATCTTCCCATTTTCAACTCATACTTGAGTGTTTACCATAACATGTCTTGAGCATATTCATGCAATTTCTTGCAAGCTAGTAGGTTTCATGGAACAAAAATGTCATCTTAAAAATTCAAACATATTTTTCCTTATTTAAACATGCTCATACCATCACTTATGGCTTGATTCTAGATGTCATTTTAAGGCTAATATTCTCATACATATTATTTGTCATCACCTTATATTTTGGCCACCTTTTCCACTATCAAAATATTATTTTGTTTGTCTAAATGTGTTGTCCATGTTCCCCTTTATGTATGTTGCATCTTGTTCATAACATTTTCATCAAAATTGTTGCTTGTATTTAAAAACCCTAAGTTAAGTCTATGCTACCTCTAATAGATAGAGACTAGCATAAATTTAATGTTTTCTCATAATTAATCATTAAATTTGGGGATAAATTAAATTTTCCAAGTTTGGCTTGATGGTTGAGTAAACTCCAAAAATGCTATTTTTTTTGGGAAAAATGCCCCTCGTATTTGTTAACAAACTATTAAGCTTTGATCTTGAGTTTAATAACCTTATTAATACCATAGCCAATGGTTTGTTTCATCATCCTAAAGTACTTCAAGGTTATGGAATGAACTTGCAATGCTAATGTCACCCCTTTTCTTTATGTCACGAATACTTGGATGTCCTTAGCTCAAGTTTAGTCCTAAGAAACCCAAAAATACTAAAAAATCCTATGTTTTTGGTCTAGTAGCACTATGTCCACCATTTAAAAAGTTATTTTCAAGACCAAACATATTTTTTTGAAATTTTTAATATTTTTTCCTAAAAGAACATTGAATTACCTTTTTAAAAAAGGCTCATTTGCACTTGGATCATTCCAGGTAAATGAGTTATGATTTTTCAAACCTTCATTATCTAAAACTCTTTGAACTAGCGAACTGCATTTTGTTTGCGCCATTTCAACCCACTAGATGATTTTTATGAATTTTTTTAATATTTTTCCAAGAAAGTTAATAAAATTCCCTTTCTGGAAAGGATTCATTTTCAATTTAACAATATGAAATGAGTTCATGACAATTTTTTAAAGTCCATTATGCCTTTTCCCCTGCACATGCTGCCATGTCAAAACTGACCCAACTTTGAAAATAATCCACCTAGAAAGAAATTTTCTAAGATTTTTGAAATACTTTTATGTTAATCTTCGTCGAGTTACCTTTTAAATGGTACCTCGTTCACTCTATAAAGGCTTCAGATAAACCTAAAATAAATCTGAGAAAAGAGATAGCGTGATGTTGTCCCCTGCTTTTGGAATTAATATCAACTATCTTTCCAAACCACCTTTATCGAGAAATTCAAACATCTCAAAGTGCATTCGATTGACTCCCTATGGAGTTATATAAATGGCATAAGCCCTTTAGACTCAGATTAAGGCCAAAACAAAAGATAATTTTATTTAAATTTTTATTTCTATTCTTAAAATACCTTTTTCCCTAAGATATTCCTTTTCTCTATAAATATCAAAATTTTCACTTATGGGGACGCTCCAACCCCACTATTTGAGGGGATACTTTAACCCTTCTTTTTATTCAAAACATGATTTTCTTTCTCTCAGATCTTTTTGAGATTTTTAATCAAAACTTTTTTTTAACATAAAATTTTCACCTTTGGGGATACTCTAACCCCACTTTCCAAGGTGATACTCTAGCCCTACTTTCATTCAAAACTTGAATTTTCTCATTCTTGGATTTTTTTGGATACCTAATCAAACCCTTTTAAACATAAAATTTTCACCTTTGGAGATACTCTAACCCTATTTTTAGAGGAGATACTCTAACCTTGTTTTTCGTATATCATATAAAATTTTTTTCTCTTAAAACTTCTTGGATTTTTCTATCAAAACCGTTTTTTAAAGACCTTTAAAATCATTGCTATCAGGGATACTCCAACATAGTTTTCTTAAGGGATATTCAAACCCTACTTTTAAAACTTCACTTGAAATACAAATTTTTTCTCTCGAACATCCTTGGGTTTACTAATCAAAACTTTATTTCTCTATCCTTCAAGTTACCATTGAATCTAAATGCGTCTCACAATTGTCATTCCAGTTATTCCTCAGTAATTAAAAATGATTATGAGATACATTTCGATCGTTCCTTCTTTTTTATATGTTTTTGCGTGTTTATTTTTATGCAATGTTATTATATTCTTTTTCATTTTATTAACACATGTCCTTTTGCAATGACCATCATGCATCATATTTTAAAAATAGTTTTCAAAAATTAGAAGGCAATGTTTCACGTTGATATCTCTCTAATAGCTACCATGGAATATCCAAAACTTTAAAATTTAATCCATAAATTATTTTCATAAAAAATCTTTATTTCTTCAACACCTTTGAGGTATGTAGGTGATATAAATTTTCTTTTAAAACTTGAATCTACCATTTTTAAAAAAATTCATGCATTAAAGGGGATTATTTTAAAGTAATGATAAAGTGGAACCAATTAAACCAAAACCAAAGCTAGACATGGTTAACATGTACCAAGTTTAGGCATTGTGTGTGTGTGTGCTAATCTTTTCGCACACGTAACAAACTCTCAAACACAATAGATAAATCTCTAGATTTTGTAGACCTCGAAATCAATGTTTGAAGTTTCATAACTCAAAATATTGCTTTCAATTGGCATTCGATCCTACCTAGCTTGAAATGATCAATGGTAACTCCAAATTTATGGCCACTTCGCATAGCCTTCTGAGACTAGGTGGATGAGCAATTCACCCAATGGTCTTTCTTTCTTTAATATATTATGCCTAATTTAGATCTCAATCGAGGGATAACCCAAAGGCTCTAACCAACAAACCTATACCATATTTTTGTAAGTCATGCATGCTCCATTCAAGTTGTAAAAAGTTATTTGTAGCAACATGAACAATTTATCATTTGACAAACAAATGACCAAGGCCTCATCCATGTTCACTATACCATATATTACCTTTCGAAAGGATATCCTTAACTTTTTATTGGAGCTATGATTCCGCATCTATAAGTAAAGCTTTCATTAAGTGTAACTCATATACCTAGTGAACCATTCTAGTAGCTTACCACTTCAAGATGTTTTAGCCTTTGGAACGTCAAAGCATACAAGCCATGCTCAAGGAGTCAGTTACTCACTCAAGATTAAGGTAATTACATAATGAATGTTAAAAGTAAATTAATCTAAGTAAATGGACTTGTTAATGGATTAATTGCATTTTGGTCGAGTCCAATATATCACTACCTTTAAGCAATATATCTATGTTTATACTCTTTATTCAAGAGTTAGTCTACTCCAGATGGCCAAAACAAGCCATCTCCCTAATTGGATTTAGATGACATAATAGTTTTAACATGAGTTAATTACTCATGTTAACCCCATGAACGATAGACTATCAATTTAGACTACTTACCTTAGAATTATTTCCTGCATACAGAGTCCATTATATGCAATATTCGAATAGTATAAACACAAGTAATTAGTGAGCCATATTTGCTTACATTTAGTTTAACATGTAAATCTAAGTGAGGATCGAATAGCAATGATATAATAAAACCTCAAATATATAAATATGATTAATCAGTTTAAACTAATGAAATACATCAAAATGTCTTTCATCCTTAAGAAATTCCTAACATTAAAACCCTCAAGTTAAGCTTATGATAACCATAATAAATAAGGACTAACATGGACTTAAGGTTTTTTATTTATTGGTATTCTAGTCTTAGGAAAGAAATCAAGTTTTTTCATGCTTGGATTCAAGGGCTATTAAGGAAAAATGTTTTGTTGTCAAAAATAAAATGCATTTTTATTATTTTAAAGTGTTTATGCCTTGATCTTGATTTTAATACTTGTTTGTGACATGATCAATGGGCTGTTTCATTATCCAAACTACTCTAGGATTGTATAAATGAACTCATGAAGCCTATGACACTCATTTCTTTCTACCACGAACGTTCAGATTGTAGGAAGTGTCGAGGCAGAAAGTAATCAGATTACAAAAAAAATTAAAAAATAACTTATAAACATGGTAATGAAAATATAAAAATAAAGATAATCTGAGACTCCCTAGACAAGATCATCTTGCATGATTTTGATCAATCTTTAAGAAAAAGAAACTTAAAGATCTATTCAAGATTCAAACATACCTCAATCTTAAAAAGACTTTCAACAATTCCATTACTAATTATATAAAAACATCAATCCTTATTGACGTAAACCGAAGTTATCCAAGCATCAGCCTTCAATGATTATCCACATAGGTGACTTGAAAACCTTTAATAAGGAAGAGACATTGTTGCTGGAAGTAGTGTGTAGGCACCTAATTTTGTTTGGGCCCCCTTTCTTGTCAGTCCAAAAATATACAAAACCTAGAACTAAGTGACTACCAATAAGGGTAGGCTTCCTTTAGGTAACATGAACATTTTTAAGACTTATATAGTTGTGCTTAAATGACCACAGGTGCACGTGACAAAATTAGTGCCATTTCAAGGGTCGTGCATTATAAATCTTAGATAAAAAAAATAAATTTCAAGGTAAAAAATTAGTTTTAATTTTATGCTTATGAAATTTTGGAAACTTATTTTTGTGGATATTATCATGCTAAAATTTCCCATTTTTAGGAATTTTTTTAGAATTTTTGTTAAATTTAAGAAGTTGACTATTGCGTATTGTTATCGATACCTATGTGGTATTTATGCTGATCTACACTTCAAAAAATTAGAAATATTCAAAGAAAAATTGGTGTTAGTATTTTTTTATCACAAGGTATCAACTTGTCCATTTTAGGACTTGAATTTGAATTTTTCCATAATACTGCGAATGTCAAACTTGTGAAAATTTTTCCTAGAAAAAATTGTTTTGGATTTCAAGTTTTTATATTTATTATTTTTATAAATTAATATTTTGATCAATGTGTGGGATATCATTCATTTTTATAAAATTTTGACATATTTTTAAAATTTTCTCATTTAAAAAAATGAAGTTTTTTACTTTGTAAATTTTTTAGGAATATTTTTCTAAATTCATATTTTTTTAAAATTCTTCAAATTTTATTCTGAAATTCATAATGTTTTTTCAAAATGTAATTTATTTTATGAGTTTTTTTAGAATCTTTATATTTTCAAGATATAGAGTTTTCTACTCCGTAAATTTTTCAGGAGGATTTTTTTTTGTTTCTAATTTTTCAAATTCTTCAAATAACATCATTAAATTTATATTAAATCAGTTTTAAAAAATTTAATTTATTTTAAAAATTTTACAATTTTTAAAATGACAATTTTCCCAAAAGGGTTTTCACTCATAAATTTTTACGGGTTTGAAATTTTTAATTGCCTTTTTCTTGAACATAAAATTTTTCAAAAATTCTTTTTGAATTTTTATATAGCAATTTTATCAAATTTATTTTTAGTGGGCCAAAATTTATTGTTTGTATTTTACGAGCTTTAAGACTCGTAAATTTTTCTAATGGGCCTAGTAAGCCCATTAATTTTTTGAAAAACCCAATAAGCCCACTTTTGTTTTTTAACATGTCTAAGAAGCATATTTGATTAAATTTTTAATTAAATTTGTTATGTAAAATTTTATTCTTTGAATACATAATTTTTAATTTGTTACAATTTAATGCATATAATTTATTTTTATTTAAATTAAATTTTTTCTTTTTCATATTTCTATTGTTGGATGATGTCATGCATGATGCAATCTATAAAATGAAAAAGAATAATTTAAATCAAATCAATCTAAAAAAATCAAGAAAAAATAAAGTAAAATAAAATAATAAAAAATAAAGAAACAAATCTTAGAAACCATTAGGATTTGGCCAAGGGCTTTTTCTTTAGCCCTTGGCCAACTTCCATTCCCTATAAATAAGGATAGTTTTCTTATTTTCAGGTCTTTAGGTTTTATGAAGAAAAAGCAAAGAAAAAAACAACTAAAATATGTAGTTTTCAAGCTTTTCTGAGGTAAAAATCTTGTAAAATTCTTAATTTTTGTTCATTTCTTGTTTAATTCTTCCTTTTAATAGGCTAAATGAATACTTGTGCTCATGAATTTTGATTTTTGTTGAAAGACCAAGTATGATGGCTATGATTTAAGTTTTTGATTTTGTTATTTTAGTTAATTTTTATTAGAGATAGTTTGATTTTTATTGAGATTATTTGTGTTTCTTGGTAGATATATTGTTACCTTTATGTATATATTTTAGTATTATTTTCCTTGATATTTTTATGTTGATTTATATTGATTTATTCATTATTTATTATGTTTTTATGTGTATTTATGCTTGGTAAAAATTCTAACATGTATGTAAATTAATATTCATAAAAATATGTGATGGAAAAAATCTTTTTTTTGTTGAAAAACCATGCTGGCTAACCATATAGGGGCTTATTCGTGATGTTTTAATTTTATTATAAGAAAAACAAGGACCAAAATACAAAAATTGTAAAATTCTTTTTACGCAACACAAGCTTGGTCGATTGCTTATAGACATTTTTGGAAGTGTTTTTATGTCTAATTTGACATATTTGAATGTGTTTTATGCATTTCTTATCATTTTCGGGCCATTTTATAATTTTAAAAAGTTTAGAGACTTATTTGCAAAATTGCAAAATTTTCATTCTAAGGCCATAGGTGTTTGGCAAAATTGATATTGTGATCTTTGGTATGATTTCCATAATTTTTTATTATGAATTTTGTGTTTAATTATGTGTTTATTTTGTATAAGGACTAAATTGCAAGTTAGAAAATTTTAAGGATCATTTAGAAAAACTTTTCATTTTGGGATTAATGTAATATTTTTTATATTTTAAAAATATTTCTAAAATTCCTCTAGTCTTCTTGAGGGGTGTAGAAAATATTAAAACTTTTTGTATTCCTCTAGTTTTTCAGTGGGAGTACGAAATGCAATTTTCGAAGTTTACAAACTTATTAGCAATTTTGTATTTTAGGTCTATCTTGATATTTGAGTTACCTATGGAGAGTATAATTGTCATTTCATATCATTTTTAAGTCCTCTAGATTATGAAATACTTATAGGCTGAAGGTACACCTTAAAGGTATTTTACCTGGTTATAGAGGGTACCAAATTAGGTCCACATAAGGGAACAGTTCTAACCCTTTACTCTTTTAATTTGATATTAATAAATATATGGTGCATTGTTTTGATCAATTTTACCTTCATTTATTTCTCTCATTATTTTTTTATGATATCCATATTTTACGAAAGCTTGTAAATTATTCATGCATTTCTTTTTGCATTTGTAAGTCTCACATTTTTGTTTGTTTGTATGCTTAAGCATTCATATTTTCTACAATAAACTAAAATTGTTTCATTTATTTTATATCAAGGATCAAGGCTTAGATGATCAATTAGAGCTAAGGATTAGCACATTGGAATCCATTAAAAGAGAGTATAGAAATGTAATCTGAATAATGAAAAATTAGCTTGATAGATTGATAAATAGGGTTAAGAAATTGGAGAGAAATAAAGTATAAGATCTAAGATGTAAAAGAACAAAATTCAAATTAAGGTTGGATCAAGTGTCCCATTAAATGTGAGTGAAAAAAAGACACCTAACTTTGTATCTACCTAAATCTGTTTACCTTCTAATTCTTTTGATATTCCTGGCACTGCCCCATCATCTTTTGCAATTCACACAAGAAAAGGCTACAAGGAAGCAAACTCGATTCGCTATTATTTACTTTTGAAAATTTTTTTTATATTTTGCTTGAGGATCAGCTTATTATTCCTGTATACATGCCTCCCTTGAACCTATCAATCCCAAATGTTATGATATTAATGCATGTTGTCAATTCCATGTTGGATTACAAGGCCATTCTAGAGAAAAATGCAATGAGTTCAAAGGAATGGCTCAAGATCTACTCAAAACCAATGTAATACAGATTAAACTAAAGCCAAAAAAGGTTGTTAAATCCCTATAATGTTATAGGAAGTATTAGAACGCCAAGGAGCAAGGAAACGGTTTTGGAAGTAACTTTTTTAGGCTATCTGCTTACTTTTATAAATATAGGGTTTGAAAAAATTTAAATGATTAAGATTTAGGAAAATCTCTCAAAAGTACTAAAATAGTTAGGAAAATAAAGGTACTCATAAAAGTAATCCTTTTTAGTTACTTTTGAATCTTCTAAATATGGTTTTACATAATGGACAAATTGAAAAATATTAGTCCATGAAATAATGGTATTAAGTTTTGATTCAAATCCTTTAATAATTTCCATATTTGATATTTAACCAATTACTTAGCCTCTAAATCATGCCATTGAGTATTATCTTATACATTATTTATTCAATAGTAATCATACAAAGATGGTAATAAAAATTAATGTTAATAAGATACATATATATATTCATGCAGGCTAATTTAAGTTACTTTTTCCATTTAAAGTGAGACATTATGGAATCCCAAGATAGAAATAAAGACATTACTAGATAAGACGAGTGGGAATGAGTCCAAAACAATGAAAGGAAATGGGGACCCTAATAATTTTAAGCTACTTAAGGAAGAAAAAAGAAAAAGATTTATGGAAGGAAGATTTGGCAAAAGCAAAGCCTTAATCAAGTGAATTTAGAAATAATCTTGTATTACGCCAACACTTCTGTTAAGGATCGGGGGAAGTACCAGCTGAAAGAACCATGAAAGTCAAGAAAATGAGGATATCTATCTGGACAACTACAAAGAAGGATGGAAATCATATCCATTTTTTTCATTGGATAAATAAAGCTTATGCTACTGGTCAACAAATGCACTGCAAAATCCAGAATCAAAATAGCGCTAATACAGAACATGTTCATTTGCATAAGACAGAAAGACTAAACCTATTAAATAAAATAGAGTCTAAAAAGACTGGAAGAAGACCATGGTTCTACATTGAAGTTCTAAAAAGTGTGCAAACCTAAAAAATTAAATTAGGATGATGCAACAGTATCAATTAAAGGTTGAAAAATAGAAAAGAGAAAAGGAAAGAAGCTTCGAGAGTGATATTCAAAGCATTCATAAGTTTTCATAGAAAGAAGCTTTGATGGTGATATTCAAAGCATTCATAAGTTTTTATTTAGAAAATTATTTTCTAAAGCTTCAATGATGATATTTGAAGCATTTATAAGATTTCATTCAAAAAAAATGATTCCAAGGCTTTAATGGTGATATCCAAAGCATTCAAAAATGTTTTTGAAGCTTCGATGGTGATATTCGAAGCATGTATAAATTTTCATTTCAAAAAGTTTTCAAAGCTCTGATGGTGATTTTGAAGCATTTAAAAACAAGTTTCTAAGTCTTCGATGGTGATATTCGAAGATAAAGCATTAATGGTGACATTCAAGGCATTTAAGAGTTCTCTAAGTCTTTAATGGTGATATCTGAGGACAAGCCTTCGATGGAAAAATATACTTACAAAAAAATTGTAGGAATGCTAAATCTACAAAATTTAATGAGTTGGGGGACATCTATCAAGGATGATTTATCTAAGGTCATCCATCTTATGGTAGTATGCTAATCAGGAGTAATTTCTATCTTAACTTTAAAATTTTGTATATTTCCTTGTAAAATCTATAAATTATGAATTTTATTTTGGTTTTTAGATAATGTGCACACTGTCATTGACCATGAATAATGATTTCTAATATCTAGGATAATGAGAACATTTTGAAAATTTTTCTTTGATAAATGATCACTATTATATTGATATTCTTAGAAGGGCTTTTTACTTTCATGTATATGATTGTCCTAGACATTTAATCATAGACCTTTCACCATCATAGACCTTTGAAACTTAAATGTTCTTTTTATCAATTCCTTGAAGGTTAAGCATATAGGTTATGCTCCTAAAAGATTCAAATGTTGATTTGACTTATGTTAAAATAATGATAGTAATTCTAAGATCCCCTTCATTTTGATAATCATTTACCATAATTTTCATGACACTCTTCCAAATCCTTGATTTAGGAAAAACAAAAGTAAACATGAGCTAATAATCTCTTTTTCCTTTGAATGAAACCTATTTAATCCAATGCTTGATGCATAAGATATAAGATTTGAGTTTTCCATGCCAATTTTGATTTCCTTTTTAATACCAAAATGAAGATTCATGGGTGCCTATGAAGCTGAAATGTTGAGAATCAAACCTTTAACTTTTAAAAATTGAATGCAACATCATGTCATTGAGGTTCTCAACTTTTAATAATATTGAGAATCAAACCTTTAACTTTTAAAAATTGAATGCAACATCATGTCGTTGAGGTGCTCAAAATGATTTTAGAAAGAAAAAAACTATTTTTCCTAGTGAAATGCTTGTCAATTTAAATAATTAAGTTTGAAATGAAAAATGGCCATCTTTCTCTATCCCTTTGTAAACATAGAAAATTATCCTTTTGTGATCCTTTTTGAGCCTGATAATTTATTTTTTTTCTTTAAACCCTAATCAAGGATTACCTTCAACATTGGGGGGATAAAAGAAACAAAGCTTTAAGATCAGAAGGAGCAAATTCTTTCTAAAGTTATAGAAAGAACAAGTCAGATGTCATAAAGTAATTTTTGGAAAAAAAAAGTTAAAATTTCAAGTTCCAATATTCAAAGTAAAGAATAAGGAAAACTTCAAATTCTTTCAGAAAAAATGAAGAAACAAACATGAAGAATGAAAAAAAAAAGAAAAACGATGAAAAAAAAGACCCAAAAGTAAAAAAAAAATAAAGAAATGAAGATTTGTTCACTTTGAAAGATATATATGATTCAGTTCCTTCTAAAAAGAAATGTTCCTTGATTCAATTACCTTTAAAAATTTGATTTGTGCCTATTTATCCTTTCTTTTTGAACCCTGAACCATGGTCTACATTACGTACCTATAAAGTCCATTTTGATCAAATATAATTTTTTGAGCCATCAGGCCATTCGTAGGAAGTTCCTTTCAAATTTAATTTTTTGAATGATTTTTGTGTTCTCAAGAATATGATGGGGCAATCAATTTAAAAAATGACATCCTATAGTGAAAACCCATGAAGGGCAACCTCGAAAAAGCTTAAAGGCTTTGGAATTGTTCCTAAACCCACAAAGATAGCCACCAATGGGAAAGAACCCTTCACATTAATTTAAAAATCATCTCGAACCTTTGAAAATTCATGACATCAACAAAGGTTGGGTCAAATGCACAAATATTAGTTTCTTCAAAGTAACCTTTTAGAATTTTTGCACCCTATCATAGAATTGATATATGCAAAAGACATTTTGAACTAACCTTTTGAGACGTGATGTTTACTAACATTAGTTTAACACCTGTCAAACTATGGTATTTCAAGATTGAAAAGATCTTATACCTTGATTGTTTGCCTTTGAAGGAATTCATAAAAATGAACATTTACATAAATTTAGTCTTAATAAACTACACCTTATTGTATCATTTTCTTCAAATCAAATTTTAGTAGTGCCACCTTGTTTTTGCTTCTAAATTCATTTCTTTATCTTATTCAATGATGTCTCGAATTGTGATCATTAATCACAAGAAAGTTTTAAAATCATGATGAAGATAGTATATCCATTATCCTTGATATTAGAAAATTCATGGTTGAAATTATTGTAGATTTTAATCAAGTAGATTCTTTCAAAGGTTAGAGTGAGTCATTTTGTAAATCCTAGAATTTTGATAAAATATGATTTTTTTTATGATTTCAAAAGGAGTTTATGAATATGCCTTGAACAGATATTTATCTAATTGCATAAGTTATAACTTTGAATTGGTAAACGCTAATTTATTATTTGATGATTTTTCATGAAAAATTGAATAATTCTTTAAAGAAATCTATTACCTCCTTATGCTATCCTATTGTCAAGTAGGTAAAGAAGGCTTTGAAGAAGCTTCGATGATGAATTCGAAGCATTAAGAAGTTTTTACGCAGAAAAAATTTTGTAAAGTTTTAATGGTGATATTTGAAGTTTTTAAAAGAACTTTCAAACCTTAAACTAGATTTCTATCGCCTCTTCACATGATCCTATTAGTAGGTAGGTGAAAAAGGCTTTGAAGAAATCTATCACTTCTTCACTTGATCCTATTATTAGGTAGGTGAAAGAGGTTTAAAACTTCGATGTTGATACTCGAAGCATTCAGAAGTTTTCATTTAGAAAATATTTTCAAAGCTTCGATGGTGATATTCGAAGCATTTAAGTGTTTTCATTTGAAAAAAAGTTTTTAAAGCTTCGATGGTGATATTCAAAGCATTTAAAAGAATTTTAAAACCTTTAGGTAGATTTTTATCACCTTTTCATGTAATCCTATTGTTAGGTAGGTGAAAAAGGCTTTAAAGAAATCTATCACTTTTCTACACGATCCTATGTCAAGGAGGTGATGAAGGATTTAAAGAAATCTATTGCCTCTTCAAATAATCCTAGTGTCAAATAGGTGAAAAAGGCTTTGAAAAATATCCTCTTTATGCTATCCTATCATAAGGTAGGTGATGTAGGACCTAAGGCAACTTTGTTTGGTTAAGCAGAAGGATTGGCAAAGTTTTCTTATGTTTTCTCCAATTCAGTTGGTGTATGTATATATGTGTAAAAAAAAGCCTTTTAGAAAAGCTTATATGGCTTGAACAAAATTGTGTCTATTTGCTCTTTACCTTATTCCTAATTCTTAGCAATGGCCAAAGAGGGGCAATTGTAGACACCTAATTTTGTTTGGGTCCCCTTCCTAATCAATCCAAAAAAATCCAAAACCTAGAGTTAAGCAGCTACCTGATAAGAGTAGGCTTCCTTTAATTCAAATGAACATTTTTATGACTTATTTAGTTGTGTTTAGATGACTATAAGTACATGTGACAAAATTAGTGCCGTTTAAAGGTTACACCTTACAATTCTTGGATAAAAAGATGAATTACAGGGTAAAAAATTAGTTTTTACTTTTATATTTGCAAAATTTTGGAAATTTATTTTAACAGATGTAATCACGGCCAAATTTCTCATTTTTAAGAAATTTTTGGGAATTTGCTGTTAAATTTGGGAAGTTAACCATCATATAATTTTACCAATACCTTTGTAGAATTTATGCCAATATGCACTTTAAAAAATAAAAAATATTCAAGAAAAATTTTATGTTGGCATTTTTTCACCACAAGGTATCAAGTTGTCCATTTTAGGACTTAAATTTGAATTTTTCACAATACTGCGAGTATCATGCACATGAAATTTTTTGATAAAAATTATTTCAGATTTCAAGTTTTCATATTTATTATTTTATAAATTAATATTTTGATTAATGTGTTGGATAATATACATTTTTATAAAATTTGAATATATTTTTGAAATTTTTTCGTTTTTAAAATACGAAATACTTCATAAACCTTTTGGAAAAGATTTTTTTGAGTTTATAATTTTTAGAATTCTTAAAATATTATTGTTCAAATCATATTAAATCAATTTTTTAAATTTTAAAATATTTCATGAGTTTTTTTAGAATTTTTCATTTTCAAGATACGAAGTTTTGAACTCTGTAAATTTTTTTGGGAGGATTTTTTCTAAGTTTATAATTTTTAGAATGTATTAAATTTATATTATAACAGTTTTTAAAATTTTAATTTATTTTACGAGTTTTTTAATTTTTTGAAATGATAATTTTTCCCGAAAACAATTTTACTCGTAAAATTTTATGAGTTTTAAATTTTTAATTGCCTTTTTCTTACACTTAAAATTTTTCAAAAATTCATGGATTTTTATATAGATAATTTATTAAATTTATTTTTAATGGGCTTAAATTTATTTTTTCCATTTTAAGGGCATGAAGACCTGTAATTTTTCTAACAGGCTCGATAAGCTCATTAATTTTTCAAAAAGCCCAATAAGCCCGTATTTGTTTTTAACATGTCTAAGAAGCTTATTTTGATTAAATTTTTAATTGGATTTGTTATCTGAAATTTTATTCTTTAAATACATAATTTTTAATTTGTTACAAATTAGGACCTATAATTTATTTTTATTCAAATTTATTTTTTTCTCTTTCATATCTCTAGAGTTGGATGATGTCATACATGATGCAATCCATAAAATAACAAAAAAAAATTAAATCAAATCAATCTAAAAAAAAGAAAAAAAAATAATAATAAATAAAAAAACAAAGAAACAAATGCTATAAACCTTTAGGATTTGGTCAAGGGCCTTTTCTTTAGCCCTTGGCTGACTTCATCCCCCTATAAATAGGGGATGGTTTTCTCATTTGAAGGTCGTTAGGTTTTATGAAGGAAAAAAAAGGAAAAAAACGCTAAAATATATGATTTTTCAAGCTTTTTTAAACTAAAATTCTTGTAAAATTCTTAATTTTTTATTCATTTCTTGTTTGATTCTTCCTTTTAATAAGCCAAATGAATACTCATACTCATGAATTTTGATTCATGCTAAAAGGCCAAGAATGATAGCTATGATTAAAGGTTTTTTATTTTGCTGGTTTAGGTAATTTTTATTAGAGATCGTTTGATTTTTATTGAGATTATTTGTGTTTATTGGTAGATATATTGTTCCCTTTATGTATATATTTTTGTGTTATTTTTCTTGATACTTTTATGTTGATTTATATTGATTTATTCATCATTTATTATGTTTTTATGCTTACTTATGCTTGGTAAAAATTTTAACATTTGTTTATATTAATATTCATGAAAATATGTGATGGAAAAAAATCATTTTTTGCTGAAAAACCATGCTGGCTGAACCACGTAGGGGCTTCTTTGTGATTTTTTTATTTAGGTTATTTTATAATTATAAAAAATATGGGGACTAAACTGTAAAAAATTGTAAAATTTTTTCTAGGCCAAATAAGCTTGGTCGATTGCTTGTAGATATCTTTAGAAGTGTCTTTATGTTTAGTTTAACATATTTGAATGTGTTTTGCGCATTTCTTATCCTTTTGTGGCTATTTTGTAATTTTAGAAAGTTTAGGAACTTATTTAAAAAAATTTTCACTCCAAGGCCATAAGTACTTCGCTAAATTGATATTGTGTTCTTTGGTATGATTTTCATAATTTTTTGTGATGAATTTTGTGCTTAATTATGTGTTATTTTGTGTAAGGACTAAATTGTAAAGTTAGAAAATTTTAGGGTTATTTAGAAAAACATTGCATTTTCGGATTAATGTGATATTTTTATAATTTAAGAATATTTCTAACATTCCTCTGGTCTTCATGAGGGAGTAAAAAATATTAAATTTTTTTCTATTCCTCTAGTTTTCTAGTCAGGGTACGAAACATAATTTTTAAAGTTTATGGACTTATTAGCAGTTTTTGCATTTTAGGTCAACCTTGATATTTAAGTTACCCATAAAGAGTATAACTGTCATTTCATATCATTTTTGAGTTCTTTAGGTTATCAAGATACTTTTAGGTTGAAGGTAAGCCTTAAGGGTATTTTAGTAATTTACCCTAAAGTCGAGTCTTCATGATCACCAGTGCAGACACCTCATTTTGTCCAAGCCCACTTTTGGGATCCTAAGACTTAATTGAAAGACGATAAAATCAGTAGATAAAAAAATAAAAACTAAGGGACAACTGTCATGCGTCGTGTTGCAAGGCACTATTAGGTGACACGGCGTAAAGTAAAAATTTTTTCGAGAAGGGCTAAAATGTCTATGGGTCGTATTGAAGAAGAATGTAAGACGAGGCATCAAAAGCAATTTTTCATGGTGTCAGCAGAGTCATTCAAACTAGCACATGGATTAATTTCCTCCTATTGGTGACTACGTTGAGGTAAATCGAGAAACTATAGGTACATGCAAGTTGTATTGGTGCATAAATATTGATACGAGGCCTTTACATTGCCAGAAACTTGAAATTTCACATGTAAGTATCGATACAAGAGGGTTTGATTTGATACCTGGCATGTTTGTGTCGATATAGACCTTAGCATCAGCTAAAGTTATGGCTTTTGACAAAATGTATCAATACACAAGCATGAATATCAATTCAAATCCATCAAGTATCGATACATGCCTCTAAATCTTGAGACTAGAAACAATTTTTTACTCTTAGGATTGATACACACCTTATTGTATCAATAATCAGGCGTAAAAATTACCTTATGTATCGATACAATAAGTTTTGTATCGTTACACTAAAGCATTTTTGCCTAGTTCAGACCATTTTTTAGCCTTTGAAAATCTAATTGAAACATGTTTTTTTGCACCAAGAAACCATTATAAAACAATGCAAACCTTGACTTTGGGCTATGATTATATTTAAACCAATTTTGAGAGCCCTAAATAGCCAATGACAATGGTTACTTTCATAAAATAGCTTTGCTACGCCCTTTCTCAGCATAGCAGAATCAATGTGAAGAAGACCAGCGGAGCATGGTAGCTGGAGATGTCCCTAGTATAGGAATGAAAGATAAAAAATGTCCTTGTTTTGTCTCCTAAAAGCATTGGCTAAGCATTGAATTTAAAGAGGGAGAAAAAAAACTTTTAGACATTCCTAAAGAGCTTTCCAGCCATCTCAGAAAAGGCTCCAACCATTCCCAAGAATCCTCCAACAATCTCCAATCCTAAAACTCTCCCAAAGCACTATTCCATTGCCTTTCACCCTCGACCATCTTCCATTCCCGTAGCTCCCCCACAGCACCACTAGAAAACCTTTAAAAAGTCAACTTTTCACACACTTTCACCCTTAAAACACCCCACCACCAACTATATTACCAGAAAGCTTCATCCTTTAATCCTTTTTCTTGCTAAATAATAGGAAAAAGAGGAAGGAACTAAGCTTGAAGTCACTACTTTAGGAAATAAGAAAAGTTTAAGCTTTTTTGGTATATTTCTGCCTTTTTCCATACATTTTTATTTTTATCATCCACATCATTTTAGTGAACCCTTTATGTTGCCATGTCCATCCTAGGACTGTCATGAATTATTGTTGCCTTGGTTGTGGTAGTCTTAAGATCTTGATAACCCTTTTGATATCTTGATGTTGTTTGGATATGCCAAAATGCCATGCTTCATTTTTATCATTATCACAACCTCTGTTCATGCATCTCTTGCCATGTTCCTTTCATATTCACATATTTATCTTATATTTAAATGGTCACCTTAACATGTCTTATGAATGTTCATCCATTTTCTTGTATTTGAAGAGCCTCATGACATAAAAATGATATCTTGACAACTCTAGCATGAATTACTTTGTTGAAATATGTTTATATCATTGCCATGCACCTTATTTGTTATCTTTTTACATTTTTGTCACATATTTCCATGTCAAAATGTCATTTTTGTGTGTTAGCATATTTAGTCCATGTTCATCTTTGTGTGTGCTGTATTTTGTTCATGACATCTCTGCTAAATGCTTGCTTGTTTCCTCATCACCCAACTTTTTGAAAAATCCCCCAGTTAAGTTCATGCTACCTCCAATAAATGAAGGATAGCATGGATTTAATGTTTTCATATAATTGGTCTTCCAATCTTAGAGGCAAATCAAATATTTTAGCATTGGATTCATGGTAAGATAAGTTTGAAGATGTTGCTTTTCCACCACTTTTAGTAAAATATATATATTAAGTCTCGATATTAAGACTAACACCTTCATGATGGCATAGTCAACAGGTTGTTTCATCATCCTAAACTACTTTAAGATAGTAGAATGAACTCATGATGCCTATGTCATTCTTTATGTGTGTTATGGACATTGGAACGTCCATAACTCAAGTTTGACCCTGAAGAAACCCAAAAAATTGAATACCCCTATTTTGGCTCTAGCAGCATTGTAATCCAAATTTGTAAAATTATTTTTGAACCACAAAGGATTTTCCTAGAATTTTTTGATATTTTTCCCTTAAAGGTTGTCAAAATACCTTTCCAAGGTGTTTTATTCACCCTTAGATCATTCTGGATGAGTTGTTTGAAAACCTAGAACCAGCGTGCGATATTTTGTTTGGGCCATTTTGGCTTGTCAGATGATTATTTTAAAATTTTTAAATATTTTTCCCAAAAACTTCACGAAATTCTCTTTCTAAAAAGGTATTGTTCATGATTTAACAATTCTGGATAAACCCGAAACAATTTTTCAAATTTTAATGCATCTTTTCCCCTACGCACACTGCAAGTGTTAAGGTAGATTCAGCTTCAAAAATTAATTCTTCCTAGAAAGTGATTTTCTAGCATTTTTAAAATATTTTACATTGAACCTTATTAAGTTATCTTTCCAACGGTACTCTATTTACCCCCTAATGCCTTCGAATAAACCTGAAATAAATTCTGAAATGGAGATGGCATGATACTGCCCCCTGTTTTTAGTCCAGTCTTAAAAGCACCTTTATAGAGATGTTCAAATGTGTCAAAATGCATCCGATTGGTTCCCCTACTATGCAAAGCCTTTAGGCTTGAATCAAGGCTTAAGACAAAAATATATTTTATACAAAGCTCTAATTTCCTATTTTTAAAATAATTTTTTACAAAAAAAAACTTTTCCTTTAATACATAAAAAATTTTCATCTTTAGGGATATCCCAACCCAACTACTTTGAGGGGATACTTGAACCTCATTTTTCATTAAAAGCTTGAATTTCGTGTCTTGGATTTATTCGAGATTCTTAATTGTTTTCTTAAATCATAAAAAAATTTCACTTTAGGGATACCCAACCCTACTACTCTGAGAGGATACTCTAACCCAATTTTTCATTAAAAAACTTAAGTTTTCTCTTTATTCCTAAATATTTTTATAATTTTATCTTTTGAGATACTCTAACCCTACCTCTCTGAGGGGATACTCTATCCTTGCTTCCAAAAAAAACTAAAAATTTTTCTATCTTTAGGATGCCTCAGATTGTTTTGATTAAAATCTTTTTTGTCCAGCAAATTACCATTGAATCCAAGCCTATCTGTAAATTGTTATCCCGTTCATTCTTTAATAATCGAAGATAATTTTAAGACACATTCTGATTGTCCCTTCTTTTTACGATCTTTTGTTTGTGATTATTTGTTTATGATATTATTATGTTCTTTGTCATCTTACTACCATGTTTTCTTTGTAGTGACTATCATGCATTCATATTTAAAATTTGTTTTCCAATAAAATTTACAAGGCAATGTTCCATGTTGGTATCTCTCCAGTGCCTAATACGAAATATCCAAAATTTCAAAATCCCATCCAAGCATTATTTTCATAAAAATCCCTATGTTCCTCACACCTTTAAGGTGCGTAGGTCATTTAATTTTCTTTAAAAGAAACCAGATCTACAATTCACAAAACTTTCATGCATTAAAAGGGATTATTTCTAAATAATGACCAAATAAAATCGATTAAGCCAAAACCAAAGTGAGACATAATTAATAAGTACTGATCCGGGCGTCATAGTGGTGCTAATCCTCCCCTATGTGTAACCAACTCCTAAACCCAACCTATAAATCTCTAGACTTTGTAGACCTCAAAATTGATGTTTTAAGTTTTGTGACTTGAAATATTTTTCCAATAGGCATCTGATCTTGCCTAGCCTAAATGATCGAAGGCGATTACAAGTTTATAGCCACTTTATGATGGCTATCTGAGATTAGTTGGATGAGTGATTTGCCTGACGGTCTCTCTTGCCTTCATATTATTATGCCTAATCCAAATCCCGATCATGGAATAACTTAAAGGCTCTACCATAACAAACCATCATTTATTTTTAAATCGAGCGTGCTATGCCCTTCAGATCACGAAAGTTTTAAAGGCAGGCACATGGTGACAACCAAGATACTTGTATATCAAAGGTGCATAATAGTGATATGTTCATCTTTTTATAGTGTTATCAAGCCCTTTAGGTTTACCAAGATATTTCTATGTCAAAGGTAGACTTAGGGAATTTTTGGTAATTTATGTTAAGACCAAGTCCTATGTGATCACTAGAATACTTCTACATCAAAGTTTTACAGTAGGAATAGGTTCATTTGTTTATATAGTTATAGAATTCTTTAAGGTTTCGGGATATGTATACATCGAATGTACTTTTTAGGGATATTTTATTAATTTATTTTAAAACCAAGTCTTTTAAGGTCACCGAAATACTTCTATATTGAAGGTGTATTTTAGGGAACATTTTGGTCCTATCCATCATATTCGAGTCCTTAGAGTAGGTTTATTACATTTTGTCTAAATCAAGTCTTAGGGCAATTTTTTAATAAAATTGGAGCTTTTAAAAATTAAGACAATGTTTCCAATTTTAAAATACTATGTAGAATTTCTTCTAGCATATGAAAGAGGTTCTACTAATTATTTAAATAATGAGACGTCCTTTTGAAAATATAAAATTAAGATTTTTTTTAAGTTTTGGAAAAATAAAATCTTTTGTATTCCTTTAGTTCTCTAGTAGGGTATGAAAGATATTCTAATTTCTTAAAATCTTTTGTTTTCCACTGACTCTTCAGTGGGCTATGATAGAGAATAATAAAACCTCTCATGTTCTTTTGTTTCTTTAGAAGGGTGTAAAAGACATTTTGATTTTCAAAAATATTGAAAACCTTATTTTCTCATCGAGAATAATAAATTTGTTTCATAAAATTTTATTTCTAAATATGGGAATTATCATTAAATATCAAATATTGAAATTGAATAAAGATCAAAATTTAACTTAACATATGATTAAGAATGTGCCATTACCAGGCGTGATAAGAAGGTCGAACCCTACTCCTGATTTTTACCGACTCATGAACCCTTTTATATGATTCTGGTATAATCGCGAACTTAGGAGATTATTTTTATGGGTTTCGTGACCCGCAAAATATGAACTCTTATGGGTGATCAATCTCACCTGACCAAAATAATATTGGTAGCAACTCTAGAAAAATGGTCATTTCATAATGACTATTTAGAGTTAGGTCGAGTGAGCGATTCATCTCAACAACTTAGTCCACAAAATGAAAAATAATATTAATGATGATATGGGCCCCTAAATAATAAAAATAATGATATATAGATATATTTATAGGAAGTATATCTGCTTTTTAAGTCGGGCTGGTCAGAATTCATATTTGGGCTATGTTGCAAATCGTGTTGGCAGCTTAGGTTTCAATAAATCTTCCTTTACAGTAGAAGATCTTGATTCAATAATCAAAATAAAGAAAAAATGATTTTTCTCCAGGAAAAGCTAAGATGCACAATCCCTCCTCATAAAAGATAAGAAAAAATGCATACTATAATTTATAGGGTCTCTTAGTCAATTTTCTAAGTGTAATATCATATATGTGGGACAACAAACATAGGCTTTGTATAGTCTAGGGTTTAAAATTTTAATTTTTAAGAAATTATGATTTTGCCCCTAGTCTGTATGAACTTATTCAAATTGGGCCTATGTAATCATTACTTCTGTTAAACATATAAGCTCAATCTCAGTTTGATTTCTGGTAATCACCCTTATGTACGACCCATTAGGCCCTCATCATATTGGAAATAAATATAAAAAGCCAAAAATGAATATTCTATATTCAAAGACCAAGATTGGCATCCAGCAAAGCATCATGGGCATCCAATAAAGCATCATGGGCATCCAACATGCTGGAAATGTTAATATAGTTTTGCCAAGCCCTTCAATGTTCAACATTTGAGTGTAATAAGTATCCTTTCATTATATATCCTAGAATTGGCAAAAGCATGGTTCAATGTCTACTTTTAACTTATTCCATATAGTATGCGACCCCTATTTGTTAACTTCATAATCAATATTGCTTTGGCTAAGGACTTTGTGTCAACATGGACTAGGTACATGTGAGATATGTCCTCTTATATTACTTAGGCTAATGAATCCTCTCTAGGCCATTCATTCACCTAGCATATGATTCATTCCATTCCTAAAACCATCATACCATAGGCATCGATCTATTGTGGAACTGTTCGTGTCATAAGTCTTGACCTGGTGTCATAAGTCTAAGGATCATGAGGGTATTTCCACAAACACTTGAGTGAAATACCAAGTCAAACTCTCATAGCAGGTTATGTGTAGTGAACTTGTTCCCATAACAAGCAACCCATATGATGTCCATAAGTATCTCTATACTTTAACCAATAAGAATAATTGCATGCATCCTATGCTTATAGGCTTAAATATGCCAGTCTTTGCACATTGTCAATGCCGTTTCTTGATAATAAAATGACTAGGAATATTTTAGAAACACAACTTTAATGTAGAGGGATTTCATAATTGCAACTTTTTACAATTCACTTGCAAGGCTAATATGTTTCATGGCCTTTATCTACAAAAGATATTTATAACAATTATGCAATTACACCTTATGGGTAAGAAATATCTTATCAGGAATGCCTTAAGGATAAAAAATATTTATTGATGCATTTCTATAGTTTGAACTGATTATTCGTATTTATATATTCAAGTTTTCATTATATTATTTCTATTATATCCTCATTTAGATTTATATGTTAAAGTCAATGTAAGCAAATATGGATCATTGACTATTTATATTTACACTATTAGAATGTTCAATGTAATGGACTTTATATGTGGAAAGATAATATTCTAAAGTAAGTAGTCCAAATTGATCGTCTGTTGTCTAAGAGGTTCATTTCTGTAATTAAACCAGGTCAAGACTATTATGCCATCTAAATCCAATTAGGGATATGGCTTGTCTTGGCCATTTGGAGTGGGTTAACCCCTAGATAAAGACATAGATATATTACCTAAAAGTCGTGATATATCAAATTGGACCAAAGTGCAATTAATCCATTAATAAATCCGTTTAGATGCATAAATTCACTTTTGACATTCATCGTGTAATTACCTTAATCCTGAGTAATTAATTGACTCCATATGTATAATTTGCATGCTTTGACGTTCCATAGGCTAAAGCATCCCGAAGTAGTAAGCTATTAGACCAGTTTATCTGTCATATAACTTATATTTGATGAGAGCTTTACTTATTGATATGGAATCATAGCTCCCATAAAGAGTTAAGGTTATCCTCTTAAAGGCATTACACAATATAATGAAAATGGACAAGGCCTCGATCATTTGTTTATCAAATTATGTAATTGTTTACACGTGGTGGACAATCATTTTCACATGGAGAGTATAATGGAACTTTAAGAAATGGTGATCAAGTAGGTAAAATAGACTCTTAACCTTAAGTTGATCATGGATATCATATAAAGGTATTACACATATGACAGGGTCATTGGACTAAAATGCTATTTATAAAGCTTACATAATATGGTATATAGTTGGGAGTGTAGTCTCAGGTCTCTCTTAGAGATTAATAATTATATGATTAATTATTCAAGATAGAATAATTAATACCTATATTATTAGAGCCTAACTATATGTCCAATTGGTCCTTTCACTAGCTCAATATAATTCCTTAATGGTTGGTTATTTATTATTGTAGACACCTCATTTTGTTTAGACCAATTTTTGGTATTTTAGGAGTTAGGTAAAAGGTGACAAAATCAAAAAAAAATGAAATAAAGTTTTTTTTGGGGAAGACCTAAAATGCCTATGGACCGCTTTAAAGAAAAATTCAAAAACAGAGTAATTTTCCTCTTTTTGTGACCAAGATAAGGCAACTCTAGGAACCAAGGTATGTTTGAGTCATATGGGTGCTTAAACACTGCCACAGGGCTTTCACATTACTAAAATTTTGAATTTCCATGTGTAGTATCAATACATGAGGGTTTGGTATTGATACCTAAGGTGTGGTATCAATACCTAGCATGATTGTATTGATAAAAGTTTTGGCAGTAGCTAAAATTTGATTTTTGGCTAAATGTATCAATACACAAGCATAAGTATCGATACAAGTCCATAGAGTATCGATCAGGTTTCAAAGTCTCAAGATTAGAAATAATTTATGCTCTTAGTATCAATGACCGTGTCCCTATATCGATACTCATGCATAAAATTTGCCTTGAGTATCGATACAGAGTGATATGTATCAATACATGCAGGCCATTTTGGCTACTTTGAACCATATTTCAACTTTTGCATTACCCATTCAAAATCCAATTTAAACATATTTTTGCACCAAAGAACTATCATATAAAATTCCAAACCTTTACTATGGGTCATTAATGGATTCTAACAAATATTTAGAGTCCAAACAATTAATGACAAAGGTCACTTTCATAAAATATATGGCTGTAAGAGGGTGGTGGGCATATCTCCAGCTTGCAAGCTTTCACAGCCTTTCTTCCCCCTTGATTAGCATGTCAAAACCAATAAGAAAAAAGTTAACTGAACATGGCAGTTGAAGATATACCCTGCTATAGAAGAAAAATTAATGAGTCCATTTCCATTGTTTTCTAAAAAGAAGGGGCTAAACTAAGAGAACAAAGGGGGATCTCAGATAAAGCTACCTCAGAAGAAAAACCCAGCTACCTTAGACAAAAAAAGGCTCCCAGCTATGAAAAAAAACTCTCCAGCAATCCCAAAAAACTCTTTACCCATCCCTACAAATCCTCTAACCATTCTTAGCCCCAAAAAACACTTCCAAAAACACTATTTCATTGACCTCCGTACTCCATTCCCGTAGCTACCCTAACCTATCACTGGAAAACCTTTAATAACCCAACTTTCCACACATTTTAATCCTTAAAGAACCTCACCATGAACCATACCACTAGGAGGCTACTTCTTTTTGTCCTTTTGCTGCTAAATAATGGCAAGGAGAAGAAAGAAATTAAGCCTACAGCCACTGCTCCGAAAAAAAAGAAATTCAAGCTTTTTGGTATATCCCCTTTACCTTGATCATTATATTTTTTATTTTGTCATTAACATCATCTTAGTAAACCCTTTTTATGCTTTCATGGCCACCCTAGGACTCCCATGCATTTTTGTAGCTTTGCTTGTGGTAGTTTAGGATCTTAATGTTTTTCTTGCTTTTGAGAATGCTAATGAGCACAGTTTCATAGATTCTGGTAAAGGCCAAATTAGTTAATGGGGTCAAGAAAAAAAGGGAAAAAATAGACAACTTTTATGATTTCCATATAGTACATGGTCATACCTTTTAGATGTGTAAAGAGTTTCGTGCCATGGTCCAAAGAATGATGAAGAAAGGCAGCATCAAATTTTATGATGAGAAGCAAACTTTGACTATTCAAACCGTGAGGCACTTCCATCCGTCAATGCCATAGAAGAGGATGGGGACAATCCCTCTTATGGCATCAAAATACCACTAATCTTGTATGATAATCGACTGTGTCTTTAGGCTGCTTATGCCTCATCTGCACCAAGGATGGTCATTCAATTACCATCTCTGTTCCCCTACGAGGACAATAAGGCTATTTCCTAGAATTATGAGAGCAAAACCTTAATAATCGAGGAATCTAGTTAACTAGCCTCAAATATTGATCTTTTGAAGGTGAGCTGTTTGACTCAGAGTGGCAAGTGTTATGCACCACCGGCCTTAAGAGATAAAGCTCAGCAAGAAGATACTAGCCAGAGTCTTTAAACATTTAAGTCTACAACTAAAAGGTTAGATTCAAAAGTCACCAAGGAATTAATCAGTGAGAAAGAAGCAATGAAGTTTCTTAAGTTCATCAAACACAGTGATTATAGTATCGTGGATTAGCTAAATATCTAATCTGCCAAAATATCTACACTATGACTTTTGTTGAGCTTCAAAGCTCAAAGAAATGCATTCTTGAAAGTTTTAAATAAGGCCTACATCTCTCCGGATATTTCTATGGGCCAGCTAGATCATCTAGTGAACAATATCATGGCTGATAATTAAATATCCTTTAGTGATGATGAGATTCCATAAAAAGGAAGAGAGAATCATAAAACCCTTCACATCACCACATACTGCAAAGGAAGCATATTGCCCAGGGTGCTCATCGATAATGGGTCAGCTTTGAATGTAATGCCTATGTCATGCCTGAATAAGTTCTTTATTGATGCATCTCACATTCGAAATAGTCATGCAAGCATTTGATAGAACCTATAGAAATGTTGTAGGGAACATCACTATCCCACTCCAAATAGACCTATGTACTTATGAGGTTGACTTTCATATGATGGACATTATTCCATCATACAATTACCTTTAAGAAAGGCCATGGATCTATTCTGTAAGATCAATTTCATCATCCTTGCACCAAAAATTGAAGTTTATAATTGGAAATAAAGTTATCAGTATTGGTGGAGAGGACGATATTATTGCTGCTACCTTAACCGATACCCTATATGTTGAACCTAATGAGGGCATTCTAAAACCCTTTTTTCAACGATTTGAGTTTATCAATGCCACCTATGTTAAGGAGGGGTTGCCATGATTAAGCCTCATTTGTCAGGAAGCACGTAAATGGGCTTAAAACTAATAGTCGAAAAAAGGTGCTCGAGTAGGAAAAGGGCTTGGAAGATGCCTCGAAGGGGTTGCTAAAGCTTTCAAGGTGACCCATCAAATTGACAAGAAAGGAGTAAGGTTTAAGCCTAATGCACAGTAGAAAAAGAAGCAAACCCAGAGGACTTAGGAGAAAAAAATAGCATGTTTATTGGGATAAGACATGAGGCATGAACCTATGGCGTTTTCACCATTGCATAAGAACTTTCACTCAAGTGGATATGTTAACACTAGCTCGACAAATGTCATGCTTGTATTAAGGAAAACTTTTGAGGATTTTTCTGTCTATATAATTGAAGAGCCATCAGCAATGGGTCGAGAGACCGACTTATGCCTTCCAGAGTTTATTCAAAATGTTTGGATTGAGACAAAAATCCCTGTATTGTTCAAAACTCTTTCAAATTACTGCCATGAACCAAACCCATATGCTTTCACCCAGGAGCATTATGGGATCCTTTGTATGGGTAAGTATTATCAATGAAAATGATGGAGCATTATGCATTTCACTCATTGTGTCCATTTTCACCTTCCTTCATATATCTTTTTTGCCTATATTGTTTTTTTTTTCATGTTTTAAGTTATTTGGATAAAGATGACATGAATGTCAACATTGAGACTTAGGAAATCGACTTTAAGCAAGCAATCTATGCTGGTGAGATTGAGTATGAAAAAGAATCTAAGGAGGACCTTGTACCCCCAGATCTGCTCAAACTAATTGAATAAGAAGAAAAATTAATTTTACCTTATAAAGAACCCACCAAAACCATAAACCTTGGGACAAAAGAAGATCGAAAGGAAGTCAAAATTAGAACCTCTATAAAACCCTTAGCCCAAAATTGTTTGATAAGCCTTCTCCAAGAGTACCAAGATGTGTTTACCTGGTCTTACTAGAATATGCCTAGGTTGAATGCCGACATCATAGTCCATAAACTTCCTCTCAAACCTAAGTGTAAACTTATGCATCAAAAGCTTAGGAGGATAAAACCCAAGATATTGCTAATGAACAAACAAGAAGTCAAAAATCAATTTAAAGTGAGATTTCTTAAAGTTGCCAAATACCCTGAGTGGGTGGCCAGTATAGTCCTAGTCCCTAAGAAGGATGGTAAGGTGCGAATGTGTGTGGATTATAGGGACTTGAATTAAGCTAGTCTAATGATAACTTTTCTTTGCCCTATATCGATACCCTAATGGACAACACTGCCAAAAATGCACTTTTTTCTTTCATGGATGGATTTTTGAGATACAACCAAATCAAAATGGTGATAGAAGACATTAAAAAAACCACCTTCGTGACCATGCAAGGGACTTATTGCTACAAAGTGATGCCTTTTAGGCTCAAAAGCGTTGGGGTAACTTACCAAAGGGCAATGGTGACATTGTTTCATGGCCTTATGCACAAAGAGATTGAAGTTTATGTGGATGACATGATCGCTAAGTTGCCTAAAGAGAATGAACATGTAGTCGACTTGCGAAAGCTCTTCAAATGCCTTTGCAAATATCAACTCAACTTAAACCCCGCTAAATGCACATTTAATGTCACATCTGACAACTATTGGGCTTTATTTGAGTGAAAAAGGAATAAAAGTAGACCTCAACAAGGTTAGTGCCAGTCAAAGCCCTCCACCACCTTAAACCTAAAAGAGCTAAAATGTTTTTTAAGAAGATTAAACTATATAACCCGATTTATATCTCGATTGACTAATAAATGTGACCTAATCTTTCGGTTCCTACGTAAACAAAATCCCATATAATGGAATGGAGAATGTCAAGAAACCTTCGATAAAGTAAATCAATACCTTTAAAGCCCTTCAATGCTTATACCTTTAATCCTAGGTAGACCTCTAATTTTATATCTATCAGTTCTTGATATTTTGACGGGCTGTGTATTAGGCCAGCATGATGATTCGGGACAGAAAAAACAAACTCTCTACTATTTAAGTAAGAAGTTCACAGAATATGAAAATAACTACTAGATAGTAGAAAAGCTATGTTACGCTCTGGTCGGACAGCCAAGAGGTTGAGATAATATATGTTATACCACACCACGTGGTTGATTGCTAAGCTGGATCCCATCAAATACTTATGTGAAGCCCTTGCATTGTCAGGGAGATTGGCTAGGTGGCAAGTTATGCTTTTTAAATAAGATATTGGATATGTGAACCAAAAGGCCATCTAGGGTAGAACAATCACAGATTTTTTGGCTAGTCAAGCAATGAATGATTATCAACCTTTGGACTTCCAATTCCTAGATGAAGACCTAACATGCATATCCGAAGTGGGAGATGCAACCAATAGCGATTCACCTTGGAAAATGCTTTTTGACAGTGCTTCAAATGCATTGGTGCATGGAATTAGGGAAATTTTAAAACTCATCAGAGGGAAGCCATTATCCTTTCACTGTGAGATAAAGCTTCGACTGCACTAACAATATAGTTGAATATGAAGGTTGCATCATAGGACTCTGAGCCATCATCGAAAGGGGCATCCAAACCTTACAAGTATTTGTAAACTCAGCCTCTGTCATTTACCAATTGAAAAAGGAATGGCAGACACATGATGCTAAGCTAACCTATTATAAAAGTTTAATCTCAGAACTGAGAAAAGAATTTGATGATGTTAGCTTTCGATATTTGCCTTGAGAAGAGAATCAAATTGCTAATGCCATAGCCACCTAGTCATCCATGTTTAAGGTCAATCGAAGTCAAACATCGCCTCTATTCAGATAAGCATTCATTCAACACTAGCATATTGCCAGAATATCGAGGAAGGAAAAAATGGTTTGCCTTAGCATCATGACATCCTTCAGTATATCAAAAATTAGAAATATCCTAATCATGTCACTGAAAATGATAAAAGAACTATACGAAGAATGGCTTCAAACTTCATTTTGGATGGTAAAGCGCTTTACAAGAAAAGTTGGCACCAGGTATTACTTCAATGCGTGGATGCCTCACAAGCTAAAAAAATCCTTGATGAGGTCCATGAGGGGATCTGTGGTATACATGCTAATGGACACCAAATGGTGAAACAAGTCATGCGATCGGGCTACTACTGGTTGACTCTAGAAAAGGATTACATCAACTATGCTCGTAAATGCCATAAATGCCAAATCTATACAGATAAGATTCATGTCCCTCTGGCACCATTGCACTTATGAAAGGCCCATGGCCATTTTCTTTGCGGGACATGGACATGATTAGACCATTAACCCTTAAGGCTTTCAATTGAAATCATTTCATCCTAGTTGCTATAGACTACTTCACCAAATAGGTAAAGGCAGCTTTTTATGCCAACGTCACCAAACCTATCGTGTGCAAATTTGTGAAATGGGATATCATCTGTAGATATGGTCTTCTCGAACAAATCATTACTGATAATGCATGTAACTTGAAAAATAAGATGATGCAAGCAATATGTTCTCAATTCAAAGTTCAGCACCAAAATTTCATCCCATATCATCCAAAAATGAATGGGGCAGTGGAAGCAGCCAATAAGAATACCAAGAAGATAATTGAAAAGATGGCTGAGATATACAAGGATTGTCATGAAAAGTTGCCCTTTGCTTTACATGCTTATTGCATAGCCACACAAACTTCTATGGGTGCTAGACCATTTTCCTTAGTCTATGGCATGGAAGCTATTCTACCTATAGAGGTTGAAATCCCTTCCCTCAGAGTTTTAATGGAATCACAACTGAAAGAGGTTGAATGGGTTAAAGATCAATTTGAGCAACTTAATCTTATAGAAGAAAAGAGAATCAAAGCCATTTTTCATGGGCAGATATATAAAAAATGCATGATGAGAGCCTGTGACAAAAAGGTCCATCCTCATCAATTTCAAGAAGGTGACTTGGTGCTTAAGCAAATTCTCCTAATCCATAAAGATGTTCATGGAAAATGGACCCCAAATTGGGAAGGACCATACGTGGTGAAGATGCGTTCTCTAGAGGAGATTTAATCTTAACTGAAATGGATGGGAATGACTTGCCCAATCCTATGAACTTCAATTCCATAAAAAAATACTATGCCTAAAAAGACTTTAGGATGAAACCTGAAATAGCATTCTATTTGCCCTTCGCCCACCATTCCCCAAAAAAAATTAAAAAAAACAAAGCAAAAAAACCAGCTTAAGTCGAAAACCTAAGAAGGTGGCTTAAGTAACCAAACCTATTTAAACCAAGTCAAGCCAAAACCATCATCAGCTTAAAACCAATCTTCCCTATATTCATAACTCTGACTAAGACACCAAATCATAACTTAACCTATTTGTTCGACGCTGACCAAACCTTATCCACCCTTGCGCTTGGAAAATGAAAAAATAACCAACTTTGAGGCCTCCATCCCACCATGGGGGAACCTCAGGAATCTTCTTATGATTTGGCCAACACCACAAGGAACATTTGCTTGAGAGAAAGTCTCTAAAAACACTCTGTGGAAAATTCATGTCATCAGCATCGAAGCTAATCATCCAGGAAGATTTCTTTTGATCTTTTGTATTTCAAACTTTTTTAATCGAATGAGAATACAATTGTTTAATTTCTTGTAAAACTTTTCATAACCCTGCATTCCATGTTGCATCATGTTTATCATTTAATTGATAATGCTTAATAAATGAACAAAACTAATAACAGGATTTCATAGCATTACTTAGAAAGATTAAATTTTATGAGAATTTTTGCTAAGTCTAAAGACTAAAAATGAACTTTAGGTCCATGGTTGGTCCCACCTTCTTTGATCTTGTATCTTGAGAAGTGTTCAAACTCTACCCTTAGAAAAACCCATCATGAAGAAGAGGCTAAAATTTTACTTCAATTGGCGCTCAAACAACCAGGGTTCAACACATTTGAATAGTCAAAGAGGCTTTTTAGAGTTAGAATTGGCAAAAAAACACCATTCATGCTTGCTAACTGACTCTTTACGGCTAGAGCCTTCCAGCATGAATCATCCAATTTCACAATCCTCTTATTACCATCATTGGTCATCGGGACAAGAAGATTGGATGTGAAAAAATCCAAAATTGATAGATTATGCCTTTGAAAACACTACTTTTGCATCATTTAAACATGCATATGCATTCTCATGCATTCTACATGATTTAACATCTTTTGGCTGCCAATCCCCATACAAAAGGCAAATCAGTCAAGAATGCAAAGTGCGTTTTTATTCCCAAAAACCTCAAAAAATCTTAGGTAAGTACCTTCGACATCACAAGCTAATTGAAAATCATCCAAGAAAAGTATCTAATCTTAACACCAGGACATTTTCTTTCTTGTCCTCAAAGAGTAAGACATTTTTTTTGTTCATCCTCAAAGAGTAAGACATTTTCTTTCTTGTCCTCAAAGAGCAGGACATTTTTTTCTTTGTCTTCAAAGAGTAGGACCTTTTATTTCTTGTCCTCAAAGAGCAGGACATTTTTTTCTTGTCCTAGAACCTTTTCTTTCTTGTCTTCAAAGAGCAAGACATTTTTTTCTTTATCCTCAAAGAGCAGGGCTTTTTCTTCCATCTTTATCCTCAAAAAGCAAGATGTTTTCTTTTCTTATTATCAAAGACCAAGATCTTTTCTTTCTTATCCTAAAAAAGCAAGACTTTTTCTTTCTTTGTCCTCAAAGAGTAGGATTTTTTTTCTTGTCCTCAAAGAGTATGACTTTCCTTTCCTTGTCCTCAAAAAGTAAGACCTTTTTTTCTTGTCCTCAAAGAGCAAGACCTTTTCTTTCTTTGTCCTCAAAGACCAAGACCTTTTCTTGTTTGCCCCCAAAGAATAGAACATTTGCTTTTCTTTATTCTTAAAGAGTAGGACCTTTTCTTTCATTCTAGTCCTCAAAAAGTAAGACACCTTTTTTTCTAAGCTCATACAAATTGGTGGCACCTTTTTCATTTTAGTCTTCAAAGAGCAAGATGCTTTTTCTTTATCTTTTAAGCCCATACAAGCTAGTGGCACCCCTTTCATTTTAGTCCTCAAAAAGCAAGACACATTTTTTTTAAGCCCATATAAGCTAATGGCACCCCTTTTATCTTAGTCCTCAAAGAGCATGATGTCTTTTCTTTTTCTTTTAAGCCCACACAAGCTAGTGGCACCCCTTTCATTTTAGTCCTCAAAGAATAGGATGCATTTTCTTTTTTTTAGCCAACACAAGCTGGTGGCACCCCTTTCGTTTTAGTCTTTGAAGAGCAGGACATATTTTCTTTTTCTTTTAAGCCAAAAAAGCTGGTGGCACCCTTTTCATTTTATTCCTTGAATAGCAGGATGCATTTTCTTTTTCTTTTAAGCCCACACAAGCTGGTGGCACCCCTTTCATTTTATTCCTCGAAGTGTATGATGCATTTTTTTTCTTTTAATCCCACACAAGTTAATGGCACCCCTTTCATTTTAGTCCTTAAAGAGCAAGATACCTTTTCTATTACTTTTAAGCCCATACAAGCTAGTGGCACCCCTTTCATTACAGTCCTTGAAGAGTAGGCTGCTATTTTATTTCTTTTAAGCCCATATGAGCTAGTGGCATTTCTTTTCCTTTAGCCTTCAAAAAGTAGGACACATTTTCTTCCGACTTAAAAAAATAGCCTAATACACTGCCTGAACAAAATGGTGTCTATTTATCTTTGCTCTATTCCTAATACTTAGCAATGGTCAAAGAGAGGCAGCTGTAGACACCTCATTTTGTCTGAACCAATTTTTGGTATCTTAGGAGTTAGGTAAAAGGTGATAAAATCAGAAAAATAAAAATAAAGCTGGGGGATGATCGTCAAGCGACAAAGTTTTTTTAGGGAAAGCCTTAAATTCCTATGGATCATTTTAAAGAAAAATTCAAAAATGGGGTAATTTTTTTTTTCGTGACCAAGATAAGACAACTCGAGAAACCTAAGGTATGTTATCGTCATATGGGGCTTAAACACTTTCATGGGGCTTTCATGTTACCAAAATTTTGAATTTCCATGTGTAGTACTGATACATAAGGGTTTCATATCGATACCTAAGGTATGGTATGGTATTGATACCTAGCATGGTTGTATCGATACAAGTTTTGGTAGTAGCTAAAATTATGATTTTTGGTGAAATGTATCGATATACAAGCATAAATATCGATATAAGTCCATAAAGAATCGATATAGGTCTCAAAGTCTCGAGACTGGAAATAATTTATACTCTTAGTATTAATGTAAGCATCCATGTATCGATACTCATGCATAAAATTTGCCTTGAGTATCAATACAGAGTGATATGTATCGATACATGTAGGCCATTTTGGCTACTTCAATCATCTTTTAGCTTTCATATTACCTATTCAAAATTTAATTTAAACATGTTTTTACACCAAAAAACTATCATATAACATTGCAAACCTTAACTATGGGTTCATTAATGGATTTTAACAAAATTTTGAAGTCCAAACAATTAATGACAAAGGTCACTTTCATAAAATATATAGGTGTAAGAGAGTGGCAGGCATATCTATAGCTTGTAGGCTGTCACAGCCTTTCTGCCCCCTTGATCAGCATGGCAGAACTAATAAGAAAAAAGTCAACTGAACATGGTAGCTGAAGATATGCCCTGCTATAGAAGAAAAATTAATAAGGCCCTTTGCATTGTCTTTTAAAAAAGAAGGGCTGAACTAAGAGAGCAATGGGGATTTCAGAGGAAGCTACCGTAGAACAAAAACCTAGCTACCTCAGAGAGAAAAAAAAGGCTCCCAACTATATAAAAAAAAACTCTCTAGCAATCCCAGAAAACTCTTCACGCATTCCCACTAATCCTTCAACCGTTCTCAGCCCTAAAAACACTTCCAAAAACACTATTTCATTGACCTCCACACTTCATTCCCGTAGCTACCCCAAAACCCCACTGGAAAACCTTCAAGAACCTAACTTTCCACATATTTTGATCCTTAAAAAGCCTTACCATCAACCATACCACTAAGACGCTACTTCTTTTTATCCTTTTCTTGCTAAATAATAGCAAGGAGAAGGGAGAAATTAAGCCTACAGCCACTGCTCCAAAAAAAGGGAAGTTCAAGCTTTATAGTATATCCTCTCTAACTTAATCTTTATATTTTCTATTTTGTCATTAACACCATCTTAGTAAACCCTTTTTATGCTTTCATGGCCACCCATGCATTTTTGTGGCTTTGGTTATGGTAGTTTAGGATCTTGATATTTTTTTGATGTCTACATATTGTCCCTTTATATTTTCATCACCATAACAACCTCTATCCATGTGACCTTGCCATGTTCCTTCCATATTCACATCTGCATCTCATGTAAATCATGCCTCTTAACATGTCATAAAGATGCTTATACATTTCCTAGCAGCTTAATAGGTTCCATGAAATAAAAATGCTTTTTTTCAACATTTTCATCCTAAGAATGTTCATGCATCTATCTATCATCTCCATGCATTCTTTTTTTATGTATACATATTCTCCATGTTCTATATCATGTTTGTGCACTTTGTTTGTGTTAAGATATTTGTTTGAATGCTATAAAATCCGATTTTAAAAAAATAACCCTGAGTTAGGCATATGCTATCTCCCATACATGGAGAATAACATGGGCTTAAGATTTTTATGATGTTGGTTTTCCAACCTTGGGGGTAAAGCAAGCATTTAGTTCTGGATTCATGGAAGAATGAGTATAAGAATGTTGGTTTTCAAAAAAATGAAATAAAATCTTTCGGATGAAAAAAATGTGAATCCTTGGTCCTTAGCCAAACACCCTTATGATGGCATAGTCAACGAGTT
Source organism: Adansonia rubrostipa (assembly GCA_038381775.1). Lineage (NCBI taxonomy): Eukaryota > Viridiplantae > Streptophyta > Magnoliopsida > Malvales > Malvaceae > Adansonia > Adansonia rubrostipa. The sequence continues at coordinate 1,103,350 of JBBYHM010000007.1, forward strand.
GTTCCATCATCCCAAACTACTCAAGGACTGTGGAATGGACTTGTGACGCCTATGCCAACCCTTCATCTTGGTTACAGATGTTCAAATGTCCATGGCCCAAGCTCAACCCAATGAAAAACCAAAAATACCGTACACCTCCCCTGTTTTATTCTGGTAGCATAGTGATTTGGTTTTGAAAAATTATTTAAAAATAAAAAATGATTTATCTGGAATGTATTAGCATTTTCCCTTGAAGGGTTTCGAATTACCTTTCCAACGATATCTCATTTACCTTCAAATCATCTTGGATGAAATAGCTATGGTTTTTCAAATCTTCACTGTCTGGAACCCCTAGATCCAGTGAGTAGTTTACTATTTGGGTTGTTTCAGCCTAACAAATAACATTTTTTAATCCCTTGAATTTTTCCATAATGTTCATGAAATTCCCTTTCGAAAAAGGTATTATCCGCATTTTAACGATTTTGGATAAATCTCAAATAATTTTTTAAAGTCATCATACCTTTACCCTATATATGCCGGTAGTGTCGAGACAAGCGAAAGTTCAAAAATTAATTTCGCCTAGAAAGTAATTTTCTAGGATTTTTAGAATATTTTTACATTAATCCTCACCGAGGTACCTTTCCAATAGTACTGGTTTACCCTTGGGGAACTCTAGATAAGCTTAAAATAAATTCAAAAAGAGATATGATGCAACGCTGTGCTCTCTTTCTAGCCCAATTTCTGAAATAGTCTTATTGAGGGATTTGAACACCTCATGATCTACTCTGCTCATTCCCATGGCTTAAGCCTTTTAGACTCGGACCAAGGCTAAACAAAAGAGGAACATTTCAGCTAAAACTTTGGCTCTTGAATTTTAAAGATTCTTTTTTCTTAAAAATGTGACCAATTCTTTTTAACATCGAAGATTTTTATTTTTAGGGATAGTCTAACCCATTATTTTAAGGGGATACTCTAACCCCACTTTTAACTTAAATCTAATATCAAACCTCAATTTTCAAGATACTCCAACCCCACTATTCCAAGGGGATACTCCAACCCCGCTTCTAACTCAAACCTAATATCAAATCTTTATTTTTAGGGATACTCCAACCCCACTACTCTAAAGGGATACTCCAACCTCACTTTTACCATAATATGACATCAAATTTTTACCTTTAGGGATACTCTAACCCCACTTTCCATATTCTTTTTAAAATTCAAACATTTTCAGGACATCTCTGAGTTATCAAAATCTTTTTTTTCTGCTTAAATTTCTAGTGAATCCAAGTAAGTCATCTTGACTCTTCATCAATAATCAAAGATAACTACAAGATATATTTTGATCACCCCTTTTTTATGTATTTTGTGTGTTTATTTTTGTATGGATTTATTTATTGCTTTCTTTCCAATCTTACTAATACGTTTCCTCCTGTAGGAACCTCAAGCATTCATGCTTTAAAAATTATTTTCAAAATCACAAAATAGTATCTCATGTCGATATCTCTCATAGTGCTAGACATGAAATATTTTTTTTTCAAAACCCATCTAGAGATCATTTTCATAAAAAAACCCTATGTTTTTCAACTCTTCGAGGTGCATACGTGATAAAATTTTTATTAAAACCCAGACTTGTATCTTTACAAAATTGCATGCATTAGAGGGAATTATATTTAAATAATGATAAAAATGGAACCGAAAAGACTGAGATTTAAGTAAAATATAATTAGATGGTACCGATTTTTGGGCATCGTGGGGCTGCTAATCCTTCCCACATGTAACCAACTCCCGAACCCAAAATAATGAATCTTTGGTATTATTTTCAATAGGCATCTGGTCATGCCAAACTTAAAATGATCGATGGCAACTCCAAGTTTAGGGCCACTTCATGGTGGCCATCCAAGACTAGTCGATGGGTGACCCCTCCAATGGTCTTTTACTCCTTCATGTCAAACATCAAAATATTTTTTAAGTTGAGCATGCTTTAGCCCTTTAAATCATTCGAAGTTCGTAAAGGCCGAGCACATGGAACGTCGACAATCATAATAGTCGAAGATTGAAAATTGTCAATATGGTGAACTGGTATGCCAGATTCACTCATTTTAGGAGTATAGGTGTTTTCTTCAGTAAATAAATGAAAATGATTTTTTTAGTATTATTTATTTAGAACATGTATCTAATTTTAATGAAATATTTATCTAGACAAGAATTTGTAATTTAAATTAATTATATTTATCTTTTGATAAATATAAGAATTAATTTAAATCAAATAAATATGAAAAATTAATTATTTTTATAATTAATTGAACATCAATCAAGTCTTCTTTAAATATTTATTTATAAATTAAATATGAATAATATTCTATATAAATTAAGAAAAAATTTATTTTTATTTATTTATTTTTAATTTAAAATTAAAATTAATTATTTAACTATAGTTAACTTTATTTTGATAATTAGTACATAATTATTCTATTCGAATAAAATTACCATGATTTTATTTCAAATTAGAATTGGAGTTATAGAAAATTATCGAGCTAAGTAAAATTCATAGTTTAATTAGAATCAATTAGCATTCAAATGAAATTGGCTAAACTCCATAAAATAAAGTGGACCAAAAATATATATTTAGGTTTGGTTGAAAATATGGTGGACTCCTATATTAGGATTCACACTACATATTAGGGTTTTATGAAGGTAGTAAAATCATTATTTTAATTAAAAAATTAAAATTAAGGATACCTTGTTACTTGATATAAATAAGAGGTAATGCCAAGGGTTTCAGGTTTGAATATCTCATCATTTTTTGGCATAAAGGTGGTCTTGAAGGAGATTCAAGCTGTACGAATCTAGTGTTGATCGAGACAAAGAGTGCCCACATACTCTACCATCTAGGAATTAGAGAATAGTGGAGAAGGCTAGTTGGTTAAAGCTTTCACACAGATCTGGGAATTCTTGGATGGCATTTCAAATTTGCAACTTCGATAATTGTTTATGTTAGTTTTATTGTATATAAGAATATGATCTAATACGATTCGATTTTAAAAATTTTAAAATTTCATTGCATAAATTATTTTGTTTTTCTAACATGTCTTTAGAACATTAAATAAACATAATGTTTGATTATATGAAATCACTAAATGCTAATGCCTTACAAGCTATAACAATTAGCTTGTATGCTTACATTAACAATTTCCCACTAGCACTAAAACCAATTGTCCATATGTCTAAGTCCCATGCCCTCCATATTATGATCATATTTCTATTAGGATAGAACTTTAGTGAAAGCATTAATCTAAGTTTTTATCAGTAGGTACTCATTCCATACTAACATCACATCTCTTAATAATGTCTCTAGTGAAGTGATATCATCGTAACACATATTTGGATTTATGATGAAACCTTGGTTCCTCAATTTATGCTATGGCTCTTTTGTTATCAGGCAATAATGCTCGTAACCACATCAAGTTTATCAAATGAATTATCCATCCAAACATCCTCTAATGTGACCTTAATGCAAGGATGTCTCTAGCTTCAGTTGTTAAGTCTATAATCTTTTCATGTTTAGAACCTTTCCAATTGACTATAGCACCAATAAGGGTAATGTTAGCTATATTAGCTTTGAATTAATCTTAGTTTTGATATAACTAAAACTTAAGCTTAATTAGCTTGTGTTTAAATATTTTCAAGATTAGTATTTTTCCATGAAATATTTCATAAACACTTTGAAAAATACTAGAATGTGTTTTAACTTCATCAAGCACTCAAAAATATGTTTTTAATACATATATTTATATAAAATATTTTTGAGATAAGTTTTACATGTTTTAAAGTCATGAAAAATCTTTTAAAATTGATTTTCATGTGAATGTATCGATACACTATG